>QVXC01000498.1:0-23888 GCA_003501895.1 Phaeosphaeria sp. A1 3.1a | reverse complement strand
GCGGTGGTGTTCTCGCCAGACGGACAGCTGGTCGCCTCAGCATCCGGGGACAAGACAGTGCGAGTGTGGGAGACGGCGACAGGCACCTGTCGTACCGTGCTTGACAGCCCCGACTCATACATTGCGGAGTTATCTTTCTCGCCAGATGGTAGTGCTCTGCATACTCGCAGAGGAGATATTGTGCTACCTTCAGACCTGAACTGGACGTCGCCTGTCAAGCTAGAAGATCATGCTCCCCGTCTCTTAGTTACGGACCAGTGGGTCCTGCGTAACATGCAGCGCCTTCTGTGGCTGCCGTTCGAGTACCGCGCATACAGGACAGCCGTATGCCAAGACATAGTCTGTCTTGGGTGTCCATCTGGGCGTGTAGCATTGCTTAGGCTGCAGTAGAGCTACGCGCAGAAAGGGCACTGCGGTTGTGTACAGTAGCACTCTTACGACCAGGTCGTAATGTATAGACAGTATCACAGACGCAAGGGTAGAGAGCATGAGCAGTTGTTGTGATCGTAGCTGTGTTATAGTAAGAATAACCTCAATAGATTTATTAGAGCTGCTAGGTAGCTACCTTGTGCAGAGTAATTAGATAGATAGTAATGTGTAAGATAACTATAGATACACCCTGCGCTTTACCTTTCTTGCTGTAACGTGGGCGTGGTCTTCGAGGTTATGTACTCGCATCCATTCATTGAAGTCTGCATCTTGCTCTCCATCTTCTTCAGCAGCACTTCCGGGGTGACGCGGGTCTTTGATGAACCGGTCCCATGCTGCCTTCTTCAGCTTCTCCACGTCTTCAGCCATAGCATTACGAAGCTCAGGATGAGCCTCCTGCCATCTCCAGATGACGTGTCTCGGAAACCATTTCCCTAGATAAAAATACCGGGCATTCAGAAGGTGATCCAGGTTGCAAAGCTCGTTGAAAATCCTGTATACTCTCTGGTGCATGCTTACACGATACCCGTAGAAGCGATGTATGTGGTGATCATGTCCATTACGCGCTTGCATACGTCTTTGGATCGCAATCTCGCGAGGCAATTGATCCCTCCACGATATCGGATTCACCCACGTGGCTGATTGATTCATGACGTCACGAACAGCCATACTCTGTTCGGTCAGCTCCAGTTACGAGTTACATATTTAGCACAACTTACCTCTTCGATAATGTTCTGCTCGTTTGCGCGGATCCAGAGTCCAACCCTTGCATTTCCGCCTAAGCCAAGCATGTGAACTCCATGCCATCTGCTCTCGTCCTCTTCAGGATGAAACAATCCCGCTGCCAAGAAAGTGCTCATGACTCTTGTGTCATCATCGTCTTCTTCTTCATCTTCATCCATTACCATTCCGGTCCCAATGTTTGAGACTTCAGGAAGCACAAACGAATAGTCTGTTGCGGCAGGATTAGGCCAGTGTGGAAAAGCAGTAGTATTGAGGCGCTGCTTCTTAGCTGGGGGCTCGGTATCATTGTTTCCAGCGGCGCCTGTGCCTGCTCCAGCATTTGCTGCTGTTGGCGCCCCAGTCCGTGCCGCTGGTTGTGCTGCTGGCTGTGCTGCTGGTCGTGCTGCCGGTTGTGCTGGTGCTTCGTCTTCACCGGCATCCACCACCTCTTCATCATCACCAGCATTCGGTGCCGGATCGTTCTTATCTTTCGGGCCATCAGGAACCGTCGCCGCATCCACAGCTGGTAGAGTCCGGTCGTTATCCGCAAACAAGTCTTCGCTCAATTGTTTTTCTGCATCAGTGGCATGTTTCCACATCCACGCGAGAGTTCCAATTCGTTGTAATTCGTTGTGCTTTGAATTGTGTTAGCAAGTGCCAATGCAAGAGACGTGTATGTTGACTAAAACTTTACCGGTATTCCAGTCCGTGTTTGCGATGAGATGTGCTCGATAGGCAGCTTTATAATACTCCCTTGGATGCTTGTAAAGCGGTCCAGTGGGCCGTGTTGCTTTTGGAGGCATGTTTGGAGAACCTTGAGTGGGAGATAGCTGACGTATGCAATGTATGGAGAGTACCTGCGTTAGAAGTTTTGTCGAAAGATAGAACGATACCCGAGTTCGGCATGTGTCATAAGCTGTCGTTCCATTGTCTGACTCCTCGATTGTCTATCCTTTGTTCTCCTTGTTTGCTCAAAGACAGTGAATTCAAACAGTGTTCAAACAAGACACACAAGTCTTGGATCACAACGACATCTTTGTCACATTATTTTGTGGCGGTATTCAACCAATCTCTTTTCAAGCCTACGGCGTCCAACCGCTATGGAAGGGAGTACGGACATGACGAGTCTGACAAGTCACCAAGCAAAATATCGGGCTCAAAGGTGACTTTGACAGTAGAATTCATGAACGTTAAACAAAGAAACCGTCTCACCACAACCCTCTACGAGCACGTGATAGCACCCGCATTGTTCCCACCCTGATTTTGCTGCGCATTGCCCGCACCCTGATTTTGCTGCGCATTACCACCTGCACTTCCCGCCGCTGCAGCCGCCGTACTCGCACCCACACTCGCATCGCACTGATCTATTCGCATCGTTAGCCCAATCACCCATCCCCTAAAACAAAAATTCAAACATACCTTTCTGCCCCTGACACGCCCCCACGCTCAACGTCTTATCCCCCCCATTCGCCAAATTCGCACACGCATTAAACTGCTGATCGCAGCTCCGCTGCAGCGCCGCCCCCGCATTCACAAACGTATCGCCCTTGACCTGGAACGGGCGGTCGGCGTTGCCCGAGTCTGTGACGGGGGTGGCGGCCACGCCGCCGAGGGCGGCGGTGAAGGTTTGGATGTTGGATTGGCGGGGGAGGAGGGGGGCGGTGAGGGCGAGGGTGAAGAGGGTGGTGAAGAGGAGGGTGGATTTCATTTTGGATCTGGAAAAGGGTTGGGTAGATGATATGTGTATATATGCACAAGAAGTGAAGTTTGAATGAATGTATGGGAATGAATGAGTGACTGGACTTCGTCAAGATTGAAAGTCGAAGATGTTGGAATGAATGTGGGTACCGAAGGGTAAGTTGATAAAAGCTCGAAGTGCTTGAGTTACGAAAGATACTGGCGCAATGGATCATACTTATACTCCTCCCTATCTGACCTCAGGCGCTTCCACGAGCATACGGACGACAATCCTCAATCATTTCGTTGCGCCACACGAGTCGCCAGTCGAGACTCGGACAGGCGTTTGAACCACCCGTGAACCGCCCGGGAACGACCAGAAATGATGTTCAGGCTCCTGGAGGTGCCTCAAGAATCTTCTCAGGCGGCACGCATTCTGTCTCGTGGTAGGCTGACAGTATAAACAGCGGCAGCGTCAGGCACCTGGAACAAATAGAAGCTCGCGGAGAAAGGTGAAAGAGGAAATGTTTCAACCCTTCAATTGTCTGAAGTGGCTGTGAGGATGGTGTGCATGACGTTTGGAAGACGTGCGACGTTTCGGTTCGTGTCATTGTGCGAGAGGGCGAAGGGTGACGGCGCGAACATGCCTTGCTGCTCGCTGCTCGCTGCTCGCTGCCCCGAGACAGACTGTCGCTATTGATATTCATGCTGTGATGCCCTAAGTCTCTCGACACTGTAATTACTGAAAGCACTGTTCGATGCGTGGTTGCTTTTCGGGATGCTGAACTGGTGGTCGACCTGTCAGCAGAGCGTGCAGAGTTCCACGCTTGCATCTCGGCGACGATCATGCGCAAGCTGAAACACTTCCTGAACGAATAGCGCCCCCATCTTTCGGAAGTGCGATAATGAACCAGTACCGTATTTTCAGCGAGTTTTGCCGGTGGCTTTGTCGCAGGCATCACATGCAGTTCTCGTCATTTCGATGGTGCAGAGCTTCGAGAACCCTTTGCGAATTTCTCTCTGCTGGGAAGGACAATGCGAGCATGGTCCATCACGCGTGACTGTCCACAGCGTTAATCAGCATATTGAATAAGACCCTAGTTACGTGTAACCATGTTTAGATGAACGTAACTAGTTATACGAAGTGGTTGACAAACTTCTCAAGTCTCAGTTCATCATCATATCAACACCAAAGACTTCGCCAGATCATGGCGCTATCCATATCGACTTTTCTCACCAGTATCTATCCGTAGACACGCTGTTTCTTCGCCTCATCTCCTCCAAAACCTCCACCCCCTCTCCCCCGCCGTTGCACTCGGCTCCGTACTCCCAAACACCACCCCCTCAACTGGCTGCTTCATCTGATCGAGCCTATAATTCTTCAGCCAAAACGTGAGCGGCAGGATCGGCGCGCTCGCACACAGCGCCCCAATCAGCAAATAGCGCATCGTCTCCTGATACGCCTGGTTAATCGCAACGCGCGCCGGCGAGCCCGCGGGGTACATAGTGTAATTCGCGCTGACATTGATATCCGCGAAGATAGGCGCATACGCAACGTCGGCGGGGAGGTACTGTTGGAGTTTCGCGGGGATGTAAGTGGACCAAATGGCGCCTGAGATGGCGGAGCCGACGGCGCCTCCGACTTCGAGAAGGGTGAGCCAGACGGTTGTGACGGCTGCGACTTGCTGGTGGGAGGCGGAGGCTTGGACGCCGAGTTGCACGGGGACGTTGAGGAAGCCGCCGCCGATGCCGACGGCGATTTGCGTGCCGATGAGGGTTGAGGTGCTGGCGTCCTCGTTGCGGTAGGCGAGCATGAGGCCCATGCCCATGATGTAGATGCAGGCACCGAAGGAGACGTAGTACTTGTAGTGCGCGGTGTATTTGATGAGGAGGGAGACGACTACGGAGGCGATGGTTGAAGTGAAGGAGAAGACGCGCGTGATGTTGCCGGCGGTTGTGATGGATTTGCCCTGTACGATCTGCAGGTAGGATTGGAAATATGGGAAGACAGAGAGGTAGAATGCCACTGGTCGAGGTTAGCATTCAGCGCATCATGTGGGTTCAGGGAAATCATACTGAAGTAGAAGAACGCGATCAAGACACCCGCAACGACCGTCCGCTGCTTGAACAAGTTGGGAGGGAAGAAAGCTCTGGGCGCGAGTTTCTTGCTGATCTCCCAGAATGGGAAGACAAGCAGGAAGACAGCTCCGAGAACCAGCATGGCAATCATGCTAGGATTGTTCCATTTCCCGCTCGCCCTCGGTGCTAGTGTAAGTGGAAGCAAGATGAGCGAGATGGCAGCGCTGAACAGAAGCAAGCCGAACAAGTCAAGGTCAACTGCGAAGTTCTTCATGACTGACACGAATGAACGACCATGGAAAACGCTGCCCATATCGTGGCCGAGCTTCTTCGCGCGCCGCTGGTTCATAAAGAGACTGAAGAACAGCGGGATGAAGCATATGGGTAAGATGATGGCCCAGATAGCGTACCCCCATCGCCAAGACATGCTGGCTAGAATGCTGGCACCAACCTGGGGTCCAGCCCATACTGTCCAGAGGAAGGGCAGATCGAAGAGGGTCGAATAAAGAGCACGATTGAGCAGGTCCGAAGTATCAGCTGCGAAAATCTGCGAGAGGATTCCGACGCCGTTGTATCCTGCCGACCAGAAGATTTGGGCGGCGGCGAAGACCTGGACGTTGGTAGAAGATGCCTGAAGGATGTAGCCGATGGTGTACAAGAAGATGGTGAGGCAGAAAGCCTCAAGACGACCAAAGACATCTGCGATTTTACCAATAGGAGGCTTGATAACCGCTGGTTCAAGTCAGTATTAATCATATATGGCTACGCAGAATCATGATACTCACAGCTAACAATGTTCTGCACAACATACGTCGTCGAAAGGAGCGAATGCGCCAAGAAAGCGCTCGTCGCATACGGCGCTACAAGACTCGTAACTTGAATTTCCAAAGACGTGACATTCGCAATGATCAAAAGCCTGCGCAACCAATCAGCTTCGAGCAACTTCAATGGTATTGTGATAAAATGCGTACGAGACATAAGCAATGATCAAACTCGTCTTTGTCCAGCTCTTGCTCACACCTTCAATGCGCTTGACACCCGCCTGCTTGCTATCGTACTCGCTATCCGTATCGTTGACATCGCTCGAGTCCCTATCGCGCGGAACTTCGCCTTCCTTGCCAAATGTTTCAGGCTCGGTGCGGTCCGCTGCAGTCGGGGCAGCCTCGCCTCCATCAGGCCGCATGGAGAATTTCATATTGGTGAACGGTTCGTCTCCAACACCTTGAGATGCAAAAAGCAGATCAGATATATAAGGTCCGAAGAACCTGCACGCTTCCAATCCAGAATGACGGACCCGCCCACTTTATCTGATCGACGGTAGGCAAGCGGGCTGGCACCACTGGTGATCGTGGAGCGCTATGGCTCCACGGCGTTAGGCCTTCACCCCGCCAAGTTCGTGCCGTGCAGATTCTGCGCACCGTGGCACGCACGCGACGTCGCGATCGGAACGCAATTGGATGATATTGGTGCGGAAGGTTGGAGCTGAAGGCTAGGATGCGCCATAATCAGATCAATCTTATCTGATCCTGGTGCACATTTGGTGAGGTGTGGGATGCAGTAGCGTCCTGCGGGCAAGCTGGCTTCTCTTACGTCATGGGCTGAAGTCTGAGCCGCGTCTTTCTTGGGGGATGACTGAATAAGTCCAACGAGATATGTTAAATCGCGCTATGTAACGTGGCGGTTCGGGTGGTTCGGAGCGACTGCGGGTGATCGAGACTGGTATCACTGTGCCTGTGCGATGTCGTTCCGCGGCTGGATGCATGCTGACTTTCTGCCCTGCATGTCGCCGAGTGCTCAGAAGCTTTTATTGAGAGAAAGCTGCTGGACTCCGGACCCGGCGAACGCGATGTGGGAGGCATGATGGATCGTTGCTCTCAAATTCCGATAGTGACTGGCCCTTTCGAGCTTTCTGAATTTCTTATACGTCGTTTAGCCTCACCTGCCTGAACCGAATGGCAGGTCACGCCATGTGCTCAACATGAGCATCGCGTACCAAGTGATGAGATAGCGCAGCGGGAGCAATCAGGTACATGACCACATCGCATCTCACGCGCTGAACAATCAATGGTCCTGGCCAGATATCAATTCTGGTAACGAGTGATGAACTCGCATGCTAGGTCAGCAAGAAGTGTTCGTGTAGTCGAGCAACTTCAAGCAACACCTATATGAGCTCTTGTAAGCTAAATACGGGACCTAGTAATAAGTGCGTAACATGTCACCTGTCACTTTCCAAACCATCAACAGCTTCTTACTAGAAGTCGCACGAAGACCCGGTGACAGCTGGCACAACAGTAACACATGCGCCTACAGAGTAGCCTGGTTTCTTCAACATCCCAATCCGTCTTACCACGAATCGGCAACTCACAATGCTTGCTGTCCTCATCGGACCTCAATCAAACACGTACCACCCCGATACGCCTCGATATACTCCGTATTCTGAATCCCAACCTCCTCAACCGCATAGGCATAAAACTCCTGTATGAAATCAAGTTTCGCATACGAGTATTTGAGGCAACCCCGTTCCTGTTCCTGTATCGTCATTACGCCAGCACGACGATAGACGCCGTCTGCGAGACTCGGATCCCGCCACAGCAACAAGCATTTCACGGCGTGGACTTCGTGCAGATACCACAGGAGTGGAAGGATAGTGATGCTGTGGACGACGTGCTCGTATATATCGTGTTCGTTATCTTCAAAGTCCAGCGTTTCCTCGAGAAACCATGGGTCGAGATCGAGGTGGCATGAAAGCGGGAGATTGTGGAATTGGAAGCCGAGAATCTTAGGCGCACCATCCGTGGCTCTGAGTTCGCAATCTGCGAGGGAGAGCTTTAGCAGCGTGCCGTGGACGTAAAGAGATGGTAGTTCATGATATGAGCCGTGGTTCACAGAAATCTTGCATAGTTGTTCTTTGGTGTTCACAGAATGAACATGCCACTGCACGGGGGCATTAATCGAGGCCCACGACCAGCTTGGAACCCGTGACCAGTCTGGACGTACGTACGAAGTCTCTGACGAGGTACTTTTGACAATCCTTTTCCTCCAATACAGCTGGTTGTGCAGGTGGTCTTCCCAAATCCCGGCCACGCACTTGCCAATTGTCTTGTTGAGCTGCGTGAACTGCGTGATGAGACCGGCCAAAGCGGGCAGTCGATCTGTCGAGTATGTGAGTTTTCGATAGGAATAATCCTCGATGATTTTCGTCCATGTCAGATTCTGGCCTAGTGGGTTTGTCTATTGTCTCATCAGCCACCTGTCCGCAATTATCAACCTTGCAGGCTTCATACCAGGTCTTTGTGATTGGGGTCGACAGTGATGTGCCACGCAACCTTATCATGCTGGGAAGGTAAGAACCGTCGGTAGAATGGGTGCTTCGCGGGACCAAGCTGATTGACCTCAGTGGCTGGCCAGCCTCGAGGCCATACTTCGTTCGCGTATATCTCAGCGCATTCCCAATGCATCTGATCGGGGCCGAAATGAATCGCGCGTGCAGCCTGACATGAAGTCAGTCACGTTCTGCCGTGCAAATGGTGGTAATGCGGTGAATCGTGAAAGCCCGATTCCTTTGCAATATCCGCTTACCAAAATCTGTTCTTGCAGCACCCACGCTCGCTGGTACAAAGGTGAATCCCGTAGCCAGGTCCATGGCTCAATCTCGCTGAGCGACTTTGTTCGATTTGGCAGATCTCCATCGAAGTGTATGAGTGGTGGAAGCGGATCCACTGCACGAACTTCCGAGAGCAGGCCAGCTTTCTTGGTTGCTGATCCAGATGCGCAGAGATTACACACGGCATTCTTGTATATGAGTGCCATGCGCTCGGACTCGTTCTTCCAGTCCTGTTCATCATCTTGCACTATGCAAAGTGAATCGATCCAGAGGTACTCGTAACCCAGCTCCAACGTCACATGTAACGCGTCCCTAAAAGTCTGCGATAATGACCCTGGCGGTACCAGCTTCAGAAGTGAATTGTGATTATGGCTGGTCAGCTTGAGGAACTTTTGATCGCCCCACATGTGGCTCAGAGTGAGGTATTCGACGTGCTCTGTCAGATCATGCGGATATACCAGGCGAACAACTTGCACGCCGTCTCTTGATTGTTGGATGTGTAACAGCCGAGTGGGATACACGCCTTGTATAGTGGACGGACATATTGTCTGACAAGTATGGCGTTCTCGACAATTTCGTAGCCATGCTCGTGCCAATGTCATGCACCCCGGATCGAGTGTGTTGGGTGGGATATTACAGTGAGAATCTTCAAGCGGATACTGAAGGTGATTGAGGACGAGAAAGTCGACTGCAACCCCTACATGGCTCATCTGAATGTCGAACTTGAGCGTCCATTCTCGAAGATCGTGTGTGGGGCACACCCGATATTCGCAGCTCTTCAAGTGTGGTCGTGCGTTGCGATCCCCAAGTGATTTCTGGATTTCAACGCGGATTCGGACGCAAATGTAGCAGCCACGGTCCGCCGACCGTTCGATCTCAATGTAGTCTTCGTGATGCGATCCCTTGTATTTGAAATCTTCCGTTTCGGGATTGTCGAAACGTGTTGCACATGTACGGCAAAGCCGATGCTTGGGCGATGCCATGACAGCAAAGGATGTTGCTGAAGATACCTGGTGACAGATCCATAGGACGACGTGTGTGGGAGATTTTTCGTGCTCAAGTATTGGGCTGCATCGTGTGGTGTTGATGGTGAGGCTGTGTAGATAGCTGCAGCTTAGGCAGGTGAGACCGCTTAGCGAGCACCAGAATCAACGAGGCAGGCGCAACTCATAAATATCGAGGTTTTAAGGTCTACATAGAAGCTACGAAGCGGCTAGTCAAGCGTCATCTTATTACTGAAACTTTTACCATGAGGAACCCCTACAAATCGTAGCTGTGCGAGTACTTCTTGGAGAGGCATCGAGGCACTACAGGAGTATCTAAGAACCCATCAATCTGCTGTTTTTGGCGCGTCGTAGAGCTCAGAGGGGCAGATATTCTAACGAGATGAGATCATGCAAGAAACTCCAAAACAGCACGGTAGTCACCACGGCTCCAGATGGTATGTTTTGTGGTGAAGGCAATGCATGTGGTTCTCAACTGCGCATGCTGTTTTCATTGATGAGTCGCATATTTCCGGTGCAACTTTTCATATACCCCAACGCCGTATACGCCTCAGAATGCTGTAAGAAGCTTTTATGCCTGTGATGCCCTCCACTTCTTCACCCGCTTCTTAACGTCCGCTGCAGTCTGCTGCATGGGGTTCAACTTCCTGTCCCTCGCCATGCGCCCATAGTCATCTCCGTACTTCGCCACCAATGCCTCTAACCACTCGGCCTCTCTCTGACTCTGTGTCCGCGGCGCCTTCCTCGCACCATTCCTCGCTGCCTCCTCTAACTGCTGAATAACAGGGTTGACCTGCTCGCCCTCTCGTTTCTCTGGCACCATAGCGAATCCGTTCCATTCTTCCGCATCGTTATCATCATCGTCCAGCTCGTTCAGCGGGTCGTTGAGTGGGTTCGGCGCAGTCTCTTTTTCGCCTACGACGCGCAGAATAGCGCCGGTCTCGGGGTCGCGCTCGACTTCGAGCTCTTCCACCTCGATTGACTGGGGCGCCTTGGAGACGATGTTGAGCGCATTGGCTGTGCTGTCTGCGGCAATGTCTGCGCGCGAGGACTTTGCGTCGTTGAGGCCGAGGAGGGCGATTGTCTTTTCTTGGCCACCGGTCGCATGGTTGAGGCGCGCGGTGAGGCCGAGGCGGCGGTAGTTTTGTGAGAGCGTTTCTTTTTGGTTCCTATAAGACAGTCATTAGGATGCCGCACAACAAAATGTCCGGTAGCCATACCAGTGCTTCGCGATAATAGGGTTCTGCAGGATCTTCTTCTTGGAGGGGCCCTTTTGTCGTTTCCTCGGTATGGACGACTTGTTCTTGCTCTTCTGGAGTTCGCGACCCATTTTTGAATATTCTTTAGTGTTTGCAAAGTGGCTGAGATGTGGTGTTGTATGTTGTAGGACTGATTTCTTGGGCACTGGCCGCGCCTTCCCCCAAAATTTTGGAAAGCCCGCTAGCTTATCGATAGCGAGCTTGTACCGCGGCGCTTCACCCACCACTGGCCATCCCTGAGACCTACCCTCGCCCTCAATATAATATCCGGGGTAATTGATCCAAATCACACGCCCAACATGGTATCCCGGCGGAACAGGACTTTGCTGTCCTTGTCCATCTTCATCGGCGTGCTGGCATGGTATTCGTCTGCGGCAGCTATCAAGGGCGAGACTGGCATACGTGTTGACAATCTGACTGTGCACGACATTGAAGACAAGCTACAGGTAAGACATGCCTCATTGTACTTCATAATGACTTCTTCATGTATCGTTGAGGTTTAAATGGGCTTCACGATGCTTTGGGAGCTAGAATGAGAGCACCTGCATGTCGCGTGCTCATCACAGTACTAACTCAACCACGCAGGAATGCCCGCTTGTGCAGGCGCTCAACCAGCACAAGGTCGAGAACAACCCCACTACCTCCAGCCTCACCTCGCAGATATTCGCCTACCTCTTCCCCGGCAGTCCCGCCGTCAACGCGCTCCTCGCTACCCTCTACATCTCGGGCCCACCAAACTTCCTCCTCGCACTATGCCCCCCCAACATCGACCCCTCCTCGCTGTCCGTCATGGTCGCATTTGCGGTAGGCGGACTGCTGGGTGACACACTATTTCACCTGCTTCCTGAGATATTCCTCGGTGAGGACGAGCACGATCAAGTCAAGTTTGTCATGGTGGAGCCAAACAAGAATCTGCTGCTAGGTGTGGCCATCATGGTCGGCTTCATCACCTTCGTAGCCATGGACAAGGGCTTGAGGATTGCTACCGGTGGCGCGGGCGGTCACGACCATTCGCACGGACATTCGCATGAGAAGGTCGATGCTGTTGCCAAGTCCACCGGTATTGAGACCAATGGCTCCAAAGACGCCGTTCGCTCTCGCAAGCCCGCTGCCAATGGCGAGAAGTCGTCGGCCGCAGTGCCAACTTCGAGCGAGAAGGAGATCAGCGCCAGCGTGAAGCTCGGTGGCTACCTCAACCTCATCGCTGACTTCACTCACAACATCACCGATGGGCTCGCGCTCAGCTCTTCCTTCTACGCGTCGCCCACCATTGGTGCGACCACCACAGTGGCCGTATTCTTTCACGAGATCCCACACGAGGTCGGCGACTTTGCACTGCTGATCCAGTCCGGCTTCAGCAAGCGGGCTGCCATGGGTGCGCAATTTGTTACTGCAGTTGGTGCCTTTCTCGGAACCTGCATTGGCATTGCTGTTCAGGAGTTCGGCGGTAACTCCGCATCATCCGACGGCCACGGCCCCGGTCTCATGGGCACGAGTCTGCAATGGGGTGACATGCTGCTGCCCTTCACAGCTGGTACATTCCTCTACGTTGGCACAGTAGCTGTCATTCCAGAGCTGCTTGAGACCGGCCCCAACAAAGCACAAGAGCTCAAGAAGACACTGACCCAATTTGCTGCCATGTTCGCTGGCGCAGGAATCATGCTTGCGTACGTAAGATCTGATGTTTGTTGAAGTTTCAAAGCTAACCTGCCTAGCATTTCGTGGTCTTGATCTTCATTTGCTACCCTGACTTCTTGAACCAAGTATGTTCACTACGCTTCCTCTGGGAAATTTTTCAGGGAATAGACATCGTCCATGGCACAAAAAGTCATGGTCTAATTTAGAGCGCGACACTCGAGGTCGTTATAGACAATCTATTGATCCTCCCGGACAAGAAGTTGTCGGCATTACCAATGTGCAATCACAAATCTATTTTCAGTCATCAAGACCGTGCGTCCCCGGTACTTCACACCCGTACTTTTGGTGGCTGCGCATCTGCGCGCAAATTGTACATCGTATGCCCCAGGTCCCTACTCGGGTCCAGAGCAATAAGTCACGCTAAGCACTTTGACATGTTTTGACAACAATCCCATGCGAAAGGCGTGGTGCTTGGTGTCGTGTGATTCGTGGTGAGCGACTTCAGCTCCCGCAGGACGCAAGGCGACTACAGCTTGAATCTCAATCATCCTTGGCTTCCCCATGTCTAACACGTTAATGCTGTGGAGAGCAGGAGGAACTTCCTTCGCCTCGATGCCTGTCACGCACAAATTTACAGACGATCACAACCTTCATCTCCACCAGCATGCACAACTGAAATGTTGTGGTACCCGTTCGCAATACAAATCGAAGCACCGCATAACGCCCTGCAGCCTTACGCTTCGGCCACCTGTAAGGCGATACCCCAGCTACCCACCTGCTGTCTTCGGACACATAACGCGCGCAACCATAGTCGACTTACCCGGTTCTGGCTGGCGATGTCCTCTTGAGACACATGCTCATCCAAAACAAAATTCCTCATCCTTCGTGTCGACGCTTATTGCACCACGGCATCATTGGGCGCCGGCGCGTTAAAGCTGCCGACAACACGATAATCTGGGGCCTAAAGGCTAGCACATGCCAACGCAATTGGTCATGAGACGGTAGTTCATCCTTTGCTCACACGCGGGATTCGTAGCGCATCGTGTCATGTCTTAGCTCGTATGCCCTCCAGCTAACTGAGCCACCACGGCGCTGACTTGGCGCTAGGGTTGCCGCCTTACCGTCTTGAAGCGCATTGGCAGGTAATGTGCCGACGTGCAGTGAACAACCATATAGCTTAGGTGAGCGAGCTGCATGGCATTGCTCACCATGATCATCTATCCAGCCTTCCACACGAACTGCCACGCACTCTTCTTGCTTCAGCCTGCTCTCAAACCATCTCTTCTTTTCAAGTCTCATTTCCACCCAAAGCTTGCGGCGGCTCTGTACCTCCGCCGCGCGCACTCCGTTAGCCGTTCCTGTTCAGCGTTCCACAAGTCGTCGCTCAGCTCAGCCGCAAAGCCACGCCGTGTGCATGCACCAGCATAAGACGGCTGTGTCCCCGCACCTGACACCATCGCGACCTCAAGAGCGCCCGAATACCCTGCGCCAGAGGAAATCCGCACAGAACCTACACACCCTTCAAAGCGAAAGAGATAGTTTTGGTAAAACCAACATGGGCAAAGATTCGGAAATGCAGTATCTCAACTTCCCAGCCAGGAAGTCAGCTGCCTTCCGAGCCTCACGCACCAAACACATCCTCGCAACACTCCTCCTCCTACTATGTATCCCGATCGCAATCTACCAACTCGTCCCCCGCTTCACGCACGCCACAGACCAAGTCGTCGATGCCCTCGTCGACCGCATCCGCGGCGCAGATCTATGTACGTCGGACGTCGGAGACCGACACTGCTGCGCGCTCTTCCTCGCCGCCGCCCCCTGCGTCGACGAGTGCCGGAAAACACACGTCGATCGCGAGACGTGGGTCTTGACTAAAGAGTATGACGAGTGCGCGGATGTATGCTTGGGAACGTATACTTCGCAATGTCGGCCTAGGGCAGTGGAGGTGGAGTGAAAGGATATGCAGAGTGTGGATGCATCGACATCAACAGCAACTCGATATGCGTATTTGCATACCAGCAATTCGATTTCGATGAGGATACCAAGCGACACCGACATTCCCATCCCCATACCCAATACGTCACGTCACCGACATGCATTGGCACAGCCGTGGCTGAGACACGGGCCAAGCGCGGGGCGGATAACACGGCTGTCGGCACACGAATATGGGGTCGCGCCGTTGTAGCCGGACGGAGCGGAGCAAGCGAAGACCGGCGCGTGGGATTGTCATGACGACGGGGGAACGGGTGGATCTGAGGATATTTTCGGCTTCGGAGATGGGTCGTGGGAGGGAAGAGAGTGGATGTGGGTTGACTATGGTGGAGTGCGGGATAGGAGGGTGGAAGTCGGGTAGGGGGACCGGACTATTGGGAAGGATTGAGCAGGTAGCGAGGAGGGTGGATGGTTGAAGGGAAGCGTTTGTGTTGGTGGTGGTGGGGGGGTGTGGGGTGGGAGAAGGTTGGGTGGTGGGAAGAGGTGAAGGAAGGAAGAAGGGTCATGTCGCAGACTCCCACGATGACGAGAGAGAAGGGAGGGATATGTCGTGTGTGCGGAATATCTGCTGCATTTATGAGTCACGATTTATGATACCCAAATCTACCATTGCTATGTTATCATACTTTACTTCGACTGGGTGTGGTGTTAGTACTTTACTGTCGCCCGCTGCTTCTCTAATTTGTTCGCGGCGTCGCAGACTGTTGCACAGCTTTGACCCCACATATTCTTGCTAGTACTTGTCTTCGTTCACCATATCCTATGCCTTTGAAGATCATTTGTTCTTTGTGCCTGCTCAAGACGGACTAAACTCACAACTGCGTATAGTAAGAAGTCTGTGGTGAACCATGGCTAGTGGAGACGAGATCAGTAATTTTTGTCCCGACGTCTTTACCTTGAGCTATCGAGCTTGATTATTGCGAGGTGAGAGAGGTTGTAAGTCGCTACTTGCACTTGTTCAGAGCATGCGCCTAGTAGCTTGCATACAAAATATGATAGCATACCGCGGCACCTTCTCTCACCTTGCCCATCGTCCTGGCTAACTTCGCGCTATATAACTACCCCGACTCTCCTCTTCCCCTCTCGATCTTTCGTCCCTTGATCTGCTTCGACCACCGATATCTTGATCATCCAAAATGAAGATGCCAACGTCAACAGGCGAAGAACGACCCAAATGTGGAAAATGCGACAACTATCTTCACTCCAAAGTCGACAAGCTGAAGAGCACGGACAAGTACTGGAAGAAATGTCATGTGTGTCGTGGAAGACAGTCGGGTAAGAAGCGTTGGCGCAGAGGTGCTCCGTCACGTCGCGGTGGATCAGACAGACATGAAAGTGCGAAGAAAGCAAAGCATGTGGCTACCTCGACAGACGTTGCGCCACCCGCAAATGGGACGGGCGCTACCATATCTTCGACGGGTATTGGTTACGCAGCGATAGGACCATCGCCGTCGATGATCGGCCCAGACGCCCAAGAGGCCTCGATGGAAAATATTCATGCGCCGTTGATGACCATGCCTAGAACTTGGGAGTACAACGAGCACGAGGCATCCGACGATGACGAAGACTGGGTGTCATACATCAAAGAAGAGCCTCAAAACAACATCATAATGAGCCGTGAGACAAATGATAACATCCCTGCTTCACCATCGCGCAAGCCTGAGGATCTGGAATGCTCAGTGTGCAGTAACACATTCGCCACCGACAAATTCCCACGACTAAAAGACTGCTCGCACAGCCCACGGATCTTTCAAGAGTGTTTCGCAAGCTGGCTGAAGACTCAGGTCGAAAACACAAGCTGGGATCGCATCAAGTGCCCAGCAGACGGGTGTGAAGTTCTAGTCTCGCACGACGACATGAGGAGCTTGGCTTCGCAGAATAACGTTACTTACCGTGTCCGTGCACCTAATGCACGCGAACACCTAATGCACGCGAACACCTAATGCACGCGAACACCTAATGCACGCGAACACCTAATGCACGCAGAACACAGGAACACCAAAACAAGCCAAATTTCAACACGTGACAACTCCACAGCCATGACAGCTATCGAGAAAGCAGTTGAAGATATGGAATCGCACGAATCTGGTCCACAATTTCCATACCAAAAGTATGCGCTGAAGTGGGGTGTGGATCGCAGTACGCTCAGCCGAAGACACCGAGGTGTAACCGGACCCCGCGGGGCCAAACATGACCAGGACAGAAACCTCACCACCACACAACAACAAGAGCTTGTACAGTATATAACAAAGCTTTGCAGGCAAGGCCTTGCTCCAACAAGAGAGATGGTGCAAAATTTCGGCTCTGCAATAGCTGGAAAGCCCGTCTCAAAGGCTTGGGTTTCGCGCTTCATCGACGCGAACAGCATCCATCTCATCTGCCAATGGGCTGCCCCTATGGATCTTTTACGCCACAACACTGATTCTGGGCTCCAGTACAAGCGTTATTATGACGAATTGTACTATAAGATAAGTCACTACAACATAGAAATGTGTCACATATACAATATGGACGAGAAGGGCTTTATGATTGGCCGGATTGTACGCGGCAAGAGAGTGTTCAACAAGTCAATATACAACACCAAGAAGATCAAGACGTTTACCCACGATGGAAACAGAGAGTGGATCACTATTTTGGCAGCAGTTTGTGCTGATGGATCATCTCTTCCACCGTCACTGATATACGCTGCCAAGAGCGGAAATATACACAACACTTGTGTGGAAGATATACCAGAGAGTGACGATCTGGTCCATGTAGCATCTACTCCATCTGGTTAGACAAACGACGAATACGGCCTAGCTTGGCTTACGAACGTTTTTGATCGATATACAAAGGACTCAGCCCGAAGGAAATACAGGCTGCTTATACTTGATGGCCATGGCAGTCATGTGACCATGGATTTCATCTCATACGCAGTCAAAAGAAAGATCATACTAGCTATATTACCGCCTCATTCAACTCATACGCTTCAGCCACTAGACGTTGGACTATTTGGGCCTCTCTCAACGAAGTACTCAGCTGAGCTCAGCTCACAACACCAAGCTAGTCAGGGGTTGTTACCAGTCAAGAAAGCTGATTTCTATGGCCTGTTCAAGTCCGCGTACGCCAAATCCTTCACCAAGAAGAATATCATCTCATCTTTTGAAGCTACTGGTATATGGCCACCTGATCCGAGCCCAGTGTTGAGTAGGCTTCAACCCAGTACACCACCTGATAAAACCGATCAGAACGATCCTGAAGCTCCACCTCATCTCTCTCCAACTGATTGGGCTCGTATAGAACGATTACTACAGGAGACAGTGAAGGAAACTACCCAAAATGTAGCCAGACAGCTTACTTCATCGATCCATCGGCTCACTACCCAAAACAAGCTTCAGACGCTTGAAATCAAGGGGCTGCGAGCATCACTTGCCACCAAAAATAAGCGCAAGAGCCATGGCAAGGCCCTACCTCTTCCAGTGCCAGATCGGACAACTGGGGGAGCTGTTTTCTATTCACCTCGAAGCGTCCGCCAAGCTAAGGCCTTACTAGCTGAGAGAGAGGCAGAAGAACACCAAAAAGAGCTTCAAAAAGCAGAGACAAAGAAGCTTAGAGCAGATACTAAGCTACTTAATGAAAAGCTTGCCAAGGAGAGGGCTGAGAAGAGAGTGAGGGAGAAGGAAAGGAAGGAGAGGGGGAAGGCCGAGCGTGCTGCCAAAGCAGCTGAAAAGAAAGCAGTACAAAACAAGAACGCCATCCAAAAAGCTCTTGAAACTTCCCAAAAGGGTAAGCGCAAAGCTTCAAAACCCCTCCCAAAGCAGCCAAAACGTCAGAAGAAAGTCAGTGGTGCAGTGGGTGGTGTTGTGGGATCAAGTGTAGCCCACGGAGCTACATCGGATCTGCCAGCCAAACAGTCACGCGGTGGCCGGAATATCAAAACTCCGGCCCGATATAGATAGTACAAAATGTTCGCAGTAGTCTATTTAGTACTCCAGCAAATTATTTCGTGTATACAGCTATTTGGTGTGGCTCAAAAACCTCATGTTTGGGGGTGGTTGTTATGGTGTTCTGCGTGCATTAGGTGCACGGACACGGTAGGTGCACGGACACGGTACTCCAGGCGAGAGAGTCGGGCCGTCCAGCTGCCACTTTAACCTATACTGATCGCCGAGTTATAGGTATACCGAGCTCTGCACTCTTAGTTTCCTCAGGTCCGATCCCAACTTCCGCTATTGCTTGAACCCGGGATGCACGTCGGGCCAGATTCATGTCGGTGTGAATATCTTCCGCTGCAACGCCTGCGACCACAAGTTCTGCACGGTACATAACGTGGCATTTCACGACGGCGAGACTTGCGGAGAGTACGACACCCGAACGAAGGGACAACGCAAAGCTGAGGACGACGCGAGTGCGCAGAAGATCGAGCATACCACGAAGCAGTGTCCGAATGAGGAGTGCCGCGTGAGGATCCAGAAGAACGATGGGTGCGATCATATGACGTGTGAGTGTTTTTAATCAAATTTCAAGAGGCAACAGTGGTCTGATAGATTCTCTAGGCAAGTGGTGCCAGCATGACTTCTGCTGGGTATGTTTTGCGCCTTACCAAGGCGCTGAGGGGATTGAGGTGGTTGGTAGCCATGCTCACCAACCCGATTGCCTGCACTGGAGGGATTTCAGGCCTGGGACACCGCCCTACAATCCGTTTCGAAACCCCAGTCTTGAGCCGCCGCTGCTAGATTTTACTGAAGATCTTCGATACCGGACTCCTACGCCTATGTCCTCTCCAAATCCACTCGGGGAAGAGCTTCGGCCGCTACCAGATCGTATTGAAGAGGTTCGGTCCCGGACTCCTACTCCTATCTCATCTCCAGATCCATCCATCGAAGAGCTTCCGTCGCGCATACCGACTCCCTTGCAGTCGATGGGACCTTCGGTGACTGATGACTCAACTCGGCTGGGAGACCCGTTCATCGAGGAGATTCCATCTCGCACACCTACTCCTGAACCTCGGTGGCAGGCAACCGGATCTCATACCCGTGACCCAGACCCTCTTCCACTTGACGATGAGTCCATGGTGGAGGGAGATAGTGACGACGAAATTGTTTTTTCGACCATGTCTGAATACAATCGTGCAGGGGCGGCAATGCGTGCCGGGGCATTGGAGACTACACAGACTGCATCGCCGGCTTATGAAAAGCTACCTGGCTGGACTATATGATACTGATGCCGATGCGTCGAGCGCGTTCCATCTTCATATACTCTTCCCCTATTCCTCTGGACACACTCGGCTCTATGATGTTCAGGAGGCAGAGAAAGACACATTTGGTGCATACCGTTGCTAAGGCTGATTCGGTTTCGGCAACAAGCACATGGGTCCAAAAGAGCTTTCGGAAAGCAAATGGGATTTGAGCCTTCCTCCAGGTCGTAAGAGGATGAAGCGACCAGGTCTTCACTCACTCTTGAGGCACCAAATATGGTTCCAAGGCGACTACAGCCACTATTCAAAGGACATTCATCTCTCAATCCATCCATGATTTAGATTGATAATGTATACACAATAGCCACATGCCCATCGTTGCTCGCCTTGCTGAGAACGAGGATACCCTGCAATGCCATTTCCTTGTGCAATCTCGAATCACATTATCCATATACTCCATGACTGACCTGTATCTGTGCGTAATGCACAGCAGTGACATAGCAGCCCCACGCAGCCTCGCGCACCGGCGTTGCCCAAACGTTCACCAGCTCCGCACGCTCACCGCGCCTCTTAGCCAAGCGCTAGGCCGCTCGCTGCGAGGTAGGAGGGCCGTCGGACGAGCATCGAGTTCCGCCGTGAACGAGCTTCAGCCTTCACGGGCAGGCCGCTGCTAGTCCAATCATACCGCCGCGTCTCCCAAATGTTCACCAGCGGCCCGCGCGCTCGACTTCCCTGCCAAGTCCTGCTTCGCACGCAGCGAGGCAGCTCGATCGTGGGACATGCATCGAGCGACCAGCTGCGAGGCTCCCAGTTTGCATAAAAGACTTGATCTACGTGGTTGGCTTGGAATTGCACCACGCTCACACAGCACAACCTCAACGGCAATCGCCAGCTTCCGTCAACCTCAGAGTGCCACAACCGAAGCCAGTCATCAAGATGCGTATTGGTAAGCGCGAGCTCGTCGCCTTGGGCGTGGTATCAGATACCGGTCCAGCCACACAAATTACCCGCCGTGGACGACGTGGGCAAGCGATCGGTCCTGTTCCTACTGCTCCTACTTCAGGACCGGCTCCTGCTGCTCGTGCCGTCCAGCAAGATGCCTCTCCAACTCGTCTCCAGTCCGAAGACACGGGAACTACAGACCAGGCTGCCACCAAGTCTCGTCTCCGCGCGCGTGAGATTGCTGGCTTAGGTGTCACCGAGGAGCCAGAGGGTGGCGATCGAACTGATCAGCGTGATAGTCGTGAGCAAGTGGTTGCGGTTGCTGCTCCTGCTACTCAGCAAGACGTTTCTTCCACCTCCTCCTTGTCCTCCCTATCCTCCCTGTCTGACCCGCCTGAGACAGCTGCCAAGCTTGCTCAAACTCCCACCAAGACTCGTCTCGGAAAACGTGAGCTTGATAGCTTGGGCGTTATCGAAGAGCTGAGGACTGGCGATCGATTGGCCGTCAACTTCGACGTCAGCGCCGCGTGGCAGACCTTGCTGCCCAGGAGCTGGCTCGTCGTCATGCGAAGAAGGCCCAAGTGGTCGTTCGAAAAGCTGCAAAGCCCACTCCAGGCGCCGGCGAGCAAGTCAAAGAGATTGGCAAGGAACCATACAGGAAATGCGTCGGGTGCTTGGGACAACCTCCAGATGACTCCATCCGTTTTGAAGCTTGCGACAACCCAGCAGGTTACTGTGGCGTCTGTCTACAGCGGTGGCTTGGCTATCGCATTGACGAAGCAATATCTGTGCGTAGTATTGGATGTCCATATGAAAAGCGGCGTTGCGGAGGCTATCTCACATGTGAGACGGTGCAGGAATATGCCACAGCGGAAGCTTTCGAGCAGTAAGCCGACCATGGGACGTTAGATAATATTCGCTAATTCACGCAGCTTCGACACTCTCCAAACCCGAGAGCAGCTTCTAGAGATCCCTGGCTATCGAGAATGTCCTTCCGCAGAATGTCGTTCAGGTCAGGTTCACGATGACCACGACGGCAACATCTTCACATGTGTCGACTGCGATTACCGTCATTGCACGACCTGCGATGTGAAGTTTCACGACGACGAGTCGTGCGAATAGTACGAGTCTCGTCGATCGAAGGCTGAACAGGAAATGCTTTCAGAAGCGGCAGTCGAGAAGTTGCCGACATGTCCGAAGTGCGGAGTACGAATCGTCAAGAACGGCGGCTGTGATCACATGTTTTGTAAGTAAAGATGGTCCGCAGAAGACTTTATACGCTGACCCAATATCAGGCTACATGTGTTGCCATCAGTTCTCTTTGCGTTCTCTCCTTCGGCAGCAGCGTTTGTAGGAGCGAATGATACTCGTCGCTGCCCCAAACATATGGGGTTCGTACAGCTCACGTGCATCTCCGATCCTGCTACGGCTGAGTGGTTGTGAGCAAGATCACGGGCATTTTATACAACAACGATAGTATCTCCATGCTCAGCTGGCCGCCGTGAGAGACAGACTAGGCTGTGAGAACGTTACGGGAGTTCTACTTTCGGAAATTGCCAACATGCACAATATGATGGAACACATAGGTAGAAGGAATGTTGTAAGACGTATATCAGAGGCATGAGGGTTTCAATACTCGCACTTCCCAACATCAATGAAACTCAACATAATCCGTGATCTCGATAACGATGATTGTTGATTTTCATGGCGCGTGATGCAGAAGTGGCGCAGAGGGTCGGTAGATTGGGAGAGAGTGAGAATTATTAATGTTGATGCTGAGTCTATGGTCAAACCTCGTAGTCATTCCCTTTCGCCAATGGCAAGAGCAAGAAGATGGCCATGAGCATATTGTGCATCGTACATGGCGGAGTAAAATTCTTTTAAGTCATGGACGTCTATGATTGTGAGCAAGTCACAGTCATTCGCAAATAGTCACCACGCGGTATAAATCTGCATCGTGCTTCCTCCACATTTCCCTTCATTACAAGTAGTGCACCATCCCGATAATTCTTTGGTCTCTTAAGAACTCCTAGCATAAACTTGCTACCTCGTACTAAGTACAAATAGCTACCATGTCTGAAAACTCACAGCCTCGCGAGAACATAAATTACCGACAAGACTATCGTCCCGATCGAGCTACAGATTCTTCCAGCAGCAGCACAACCGAGAAAGCAAACACTATCGAATCTCGCAAGGACGGCCAATCGTACCAGGACTACTATCGCAGTGGTTCTGATAAAGCCAGTACAACCCTGTCTAAGGAGGCCCTCGAAGATTTTCATTCAGGCGGGGACGCTAGCAGTGTGGCGGCGGAGGACGGAAGTGAAGCGGGCAATACGAGCGCAGAAGGAGGCGAAATGTCGACTACTGACAGGATTGTCGTGGAGTATGGGAGCGATGCAGGCTCCGAGAGTGGACGACCGACTTTTCCGAACATTCGGGTGATTGTCAGGGAAATGAAGGCGAAGGGAAGGGAAGTAGGCGAGAAGGACAAGGCGGGAGGGAATATCATTACTAGTATATTGCGATCTAAGTCGAAGAAGGACGATGGGGAGAGTGAGAAACAGACTTGGGAACAAGCAAGCAAGCAAGCGCGCAGCCCTCGAGCTTGCTTGCTTGCAAATTTAGTGAGCTACTGCTTGCTTGTTGCTTGCTTGATTAGCTGAGAGGGAGTAGCTGCTTGCTTGCTTGAAGCTTGCTTGTTTGGTAGAGTATACCTAATCAGGTAATTACATAGTATTAAGTTCGATATCGTCGTCCCATGTGCTAATTTGATACAGAAGCTCTATCTCCCTATCAGTAATACCGCCTGATCTAACCTCATCGTCGTCGCCAAATCCAGCTGTCCTCCACCTTCTCACACACTGTATTGCCGCTAGAAGCTCCAGAGAAAGGTTCCGCCGGCGAGGCTCAAGTAGATCTCCGAGCTCACTAAACATGCGCTCACACTCACAGCTCGAAGACGGGATAGAGAGCACGTTAAGGGCAAGCCTGCTAAGGTCTGGATAGCGCTCGTGGAGCCCTAGCCAGTATTTAATCGGGTTTAGCGCGCTAGGAGAACCCTTTTTAACTACTGGCTTGCTGCGCTTCCACGTTGTAAACTCGTCGTCGTCCTGGCTAATAGGCGTCTCCGTGGGATTGCAGAGACTGTCAATCTCATCGTCGAGATCGTAAGATTGCAGCGTCATCGATAGCCGTACCCTAGGCCTCGGTGAGCTCCTGTATTCAGCCCATAGAGCGTTGAAATTTCGGTTATTAAGTGAGAGCCACTCAGGTCTGTCTCCCCATACTGAATCGCAAAAAGCCTTGTATCGAGGATGGAGTATCGTAGCAGCGTAGTAAGCTGGCGAGTCGTCAAGCTTAGA
>QVXC01000497.1:0-24033 GCA_003501895.1 Phaeosphaeria sp. A1 3.1a | reverse complement strand
GCAATCAATCACTCATTACATACATCGACCCTCGTTGCAACGAAGTACTGATTCAACAGCCTATTGCCGTATCAACAGAATCGAATGGAGTAGTTCTCTCTCGTTTGGAGAGTGACGTTTGCAACTATATCCTGTGATATGGACATTCTGGGGTCTGTAAGATATTTATCGAAGTAGTTGAAGCTACCACTGCCTTTACTTTGCCCAAGGCTCGACATGAAACCCTGAAGGAAAATGTACCAGTTCTGCCAGTGGATATCCAAAAAGGTAAATGATGGTGGCAGTTGCTTCAGTCGTGAGCGACGGACCTTTGCAGATCTACAGGTTGAGTTGAAGGCACACGTAATTTCGGCTTCCACATAAGTGGTCGTCATGGAACATGTGAGAGCCGAGTAAGGGCCATATGTTGGAATATAAGAGAAATTGAAGGGTCCCAAATCGTCCGAAGAGTCCTTCATTCTGCTTAGCGTCTCGTTGAACAACCACCAAATAAGTCCATTGTAACCAGTCACGTTGTAGCCACCTTTAGCAGGATCAGACAACGATGCGAGATCCAAACTCGTCATATTATTGGGCGTACAATGAAGATCAAGATAGGGTGTCTGTGCATGGAAGTCATAATCCGTCGTCGTTGCGTTGTGCTGGAATCCGCGCATAGGAAGACCTACAAAGGATGGGTACATATCGAGGTTGTCGTTCTCTGTTGGAACTGTGTACCATCCATCATCGTCAGATTCTGTAGAACTCTCAAAATATTCGATTCGGGGTATCTTGACGTTCCCCCATGCATCGAGCGGCGACGTCCTTGTCCTCTGGGGGCTATCATCGCACCAATGAAAAGCGTATTGATCGTTAGATATGTGACGAAATTGTCAGAATATTGAAAGGCCTGGATATTCCCATTCGGTACCGTGACTTGGAACGAGGCTTGCTCCGTGATGATCGAATTACCGATCGTCATTTGACGAATGGAAGCTTGCCCACCAAGTGGTGACAATGCCCATATAGCGATGAGTATCAAACCCACTAATGTGGCGCAACTGAAATTGCGAGGTAACCGTGCTTGTTAGGGAAATGCTCGTGGCTAGCGTGTCCAGAACTTGCACTCGTTCGCCTTTCTCTAGCCGCCAAAGTAAGATTGAATGAGCCGCTCGTCCAACGACAGATGCGAAAAGTAGGGGAAAGACTGTGGGACCCTGTACATGTTGTCAATTTCAATATCTTTTCAATGACCCAGGGGATAGCCTCATACATATTTGGTTGCGCTTCTCAACATATTGGTAGCCTCCAGGTTCTCGATCGTTTGCGCTTGGTCATAGCGGACCACGAGTTGCGCAAATACGACAAAGGCTACGGAACACGAGAGGAGGGCAATATCGAAGAGGATGCATGTGATTACTCTAATCAGGGTGACTTTTATACGACTTGGAGTTGATGGCCAGCCTCGCGGTTCGTGTGAGGCCTTGTCATTGTCTAGAAAAGCCGTCGACACTGCATCCTGTTCCGGCATACGATGGGCCATCTCTCCAATCTGGTAGTGCGCATATACGACATCATTTGAAGAAGACATGGTCTGCGTAGGTCGATCTCGTCTTGAGGATTGAAAACATGCGGCTGGGAACCTGGAATGAGTGACAGATAAAGAAAACGCCGGACATGTCATTACTGCATGCCCAGCTCATTCTGAAGATCTCACAGAACTTGATTGGTCACATGTCAAGCCGACTGTCTTGAACAGCCTATAGCTATCGTGTTGCTCAGCCCCACTATGCAGCCAGCTGAAAAGACAAAATTCATGGCATAGCCACAATCGAGCGAAGACCACGAACCTTAAAGGCAATCCAACAATGTCGGCGTGACATGATCGAAGGAAAGATGACATTCGTGGACCATTCATTCCTCTTCTCTAGATACACAGCCTTGGACGTAGAAATACCACTCTACTCACTATGCTTCAGCCCTGTACGAAGAAGCTGTTTTCTAGTGACGCACGGCCGACGTAGCTCCACTCTCTGTAGTTAGAACATGCTCCCTATACAGCAATATTTAATGATAATTATGATGTTAATAGAGTGCCCTGATGGAGCTTAAACGTATTTTAAGAAAGTTTATTACAATCAGAGCAGGATGTAGTACTCCAGGAGTAAGCATAAGACATCGGATGACACAGGCGGTACATGACCAAACGCCCCTCCCTTCGTAGCATGCACAACGTTGATATGCAAGCAATCCATCTGACAGGCATTATGGTATTGTGAAGCTTTTGCTCCACGAGTAGCTGCTTTTGAGGTTTTGTGGGTCTGCTGACCGCTAGGCTGTGAAGGACCCCTCCTTCATATGCATTCCATTCGGAATCTCGGTAATCCAGCCGTCAACGTTCTCCTGCACAGTCTTCGGGATCGCACATTTATTCGCATCAGTGAACGATTGCGACTTCAAGGCCTTGCAAGTAGCGCCGAAGCAATTCGCATCCATTGCCTGCTGGAGAACATCACCTTCCCATCCAAAGACATAATCTCCATGCTGACCGTATCCGGTAGTGTCGCCTTGGCTGAAGGTAAAAGGCTGCGAGCCATCTGCTGGCCAGTCTGCTGCGCTGTTGAATGCCGAAGTATCCCAAATGACCTCGAACATTAGCTGAGGAAGCTTGACTGGATGCGTGCTGGGACATTTTCCGCTGCTTTCGAAAGTTCCAGTCTCTGGATCTATGATTTTTATAGTTAATTAGCATGTGCGGTTCTCGTGTAGATAGTTGACACCCACAACTAACGTGCGTCATGTGATCAGGACTGTCCAAGTTGACGCCATCCCAGCACGTCGGGAAACGAACGGTCGTTCGAATGCCACCAGGACATCCTTTTTTGGGAAGCTCTACACTGTCCACAGATTTATCCGAACAAGGAGCTTGGTTGTCCCCTCCGAAATTGGCCGTATTGTAGCACCTAAAGCAAATCGCATTCCACTTTGTCACGCCACCGGTCTGTCTCTGCTCTGCATGTCCAGCCAGCATGCGGAAGCCTGGTTTGAACGCAGTGACCTTGGAGTTATCGTATGCAGATGTATAGTACACCGTCATGCCTCCAACTTCGCCATCGAGGAAGCGATTTGGGATCTGGGGAACGCGTTTGTAGGTCCCATTACGGGCTTTGAAGTACATGTTGGCTGTCCAGTAGTTGGACTTATCCTCAGAGAAAGAGCATGTTGTGCAAGTTGCGACCTTGGAAACATCCGTACTCGCGATGGAGGCGGCGAAAGCATTGCCGCCCACCACCTGGTGGATGTGTAGTGAGGGTGTTACCCCGGGGTTTACCAGACTAGAACACAGTAAGTAAGTGTGGGTCAGTGATGCTGAAGCGACGTTCGAGAAACATACGGATCAAGTCGCTCTACAGTGATCTGCGAGCAACCGAATCGTAGCACTGCTGTGCCATCGACACAACACGCCAGCAAGAGCAACGATGAAGCACTTCGGAAAAACATATCACAAATTTGTGGCATTAATTCTATAAGTGATTCAAGGAACAGAAGGAAGCAAGGTTGGAGAGAAAAATAGTCCCCTCCGGCCTTTTCATCACGTTCAGTACCTTTCAAGGGGGGCACTTGGCAGCCGTTTCTATCATCCGGTTCCACAAACCATGTGGAGAATAATTGCCGAGTCTTCGATGGCTCCTGTCCAGCCACTCCGAGCTTGTTATTCGTCACAAACACCCTTAAAACATATTTGACAGGGGTTTGTAATTGCGAAAACAATCAATATCCACGCGAGAAGTATATCGCATATAACCAACACGGCCCTCTCCCTATCTCGATTCTTATGCTGATAACAGGATCTACCTACCAGATCCGCGTGTGACGACATTGTTGAGTGAAAGTGTCTCTTTCTGTGTACTGTGACACATTCATCCCGGCCGATTGTCGTTGCGAACTTGCTGCGCCGATGCAAAGTCAGAAGGACTCGTTGAGCTTGAATACAGCGAGTCGTGCCTTCTATCTTCACTCTACAAACGACGATTTTGTGACCTCATAAGAACACCTGCCTCAAAGTGTGTAACTATGCTTCATCATCTCCCGAAAATTTTGCTGCTGGTCATTGAAGCGGCGCTCAGTGAACGAGTATGAATTCCAGATCTAAAAACAAGCTACCAAAACAGCAGGAACCTTTCCAAGAATATCCTTCAAGTTCTTGATGCTACCAGAGCTCTATATGCTGATCAAAACCCAAAGTGTGCCTGAAAATGCAGCCAAACTCAAACTCCTTCCCAGTACGTTACAACAGACCTTATTCTCAAAGGCGAAGCTCGCTCTTTGGCTTGTTGGCATCGCCGTCCGCAGCAGGAAGGGCGTGGAAAGTGAGCTTGTTGTCCTCCATCTAGCACGGCATTAGTATACTCGTAACTCGCAAGTCTCATGTGGACGACTCACCTGCCAAGTTCCGCCCTTGGAGTCCTTGTTGTTCTTGCCATAACAGCTCTTGGCCGGATCGGCCATGTTCATCAGGTACTTGACACAGCTCTGTTCCTCCATGACATAGTCGTTCTGCGAGCCCTTGCCGCGCTTGTTGTTCACCTCGACTGTAGTTCGTTAGCTCGCCACATCTTTTGTTGCTGCCAATTTTAGAAGTTTTACATTCGATATGGCCGGGCACGTCATTCTTGAGACCCACGCGATGGCCCCTCTCATTCTCCGCAAGACCCTCCTTATCGTTCTCCCAGCGCACAGTGTAGGAGATACGAGTGCCGGCTGCGACAACGACTGGCGTAGCAGTACCGTCGGGGTTGAGTGCAAACGCTGCGCGACTGCAGAAGGCCTGGACTGCGCTGCGGTATCCCCACATTACGAGGTCGAGATGGAGACCGTGGTCCTCGACCGGCGTCCATCCGGACTTGGGACCACAGCTGGAGATCTTGTCGTCGCCACGCTTCTCATTGAGGGAGCGCTTGTTGTCGACGGCGGGGCTCACGGTCATTGTGGTGCCATCGGCGAGCCTGATGATATCGCGCTGGTCGATGGAGCGCTTGTCATCGACGGAGGGACTGACAGTCATTGTTGTGCCATCGGCGAGCTTGATGGTCTTTGTGTCTTGAGGAGTTGGAGATGCGACTGCAAGAGCAGCAAGGAAGACGGGGAGGAGTTGCTGGTAAAGCATGGTTGTATGTATCGAAGTTGAAGTGTTGCGGCAAAGATAGAAAGGAAAGGTTATCGCGTAACTGATGTTCTTGTAGAAGGTTGATGAGATGTTCTGCTGTATGCTTGGGAGGTAATTGAGTTGTTTAAGTACTTCCTCGATGGATGTCATTTCCGCTTCCATCGAGCTGGACTTAGAGAAATTCTTTTGTTTCTGGGTTATTCTTAGGTGGAGGATGTACTTCGCACGCTGATGTGCCGTTGTTTCCGGGATTTCTAACTTGATCCTAAACAATGGAGCCTCGTGCACTGGATGAAAAGGGTATAACGACAGCAGTCTGCCTGCCCTCAGCCCCATCCCAAGGCCTGAAACCAACTTCCCTTGTAATCCAACATCCTCAAGATATTCATGATATCTAGTTGTAGGAAGTGGTTAACGGTATGGCGCGTTCATATCCAATCAATTTTGACGATCTCTGGGCACGAGCCGTGCGATGTTTCGTCCAACATGAGCGGTGTAAGATGGCCCCCACGGTGGTTGTGGGGCATGCAACGCCCGACGGGCCGCAGCAGTCAGACACGCACCACAAAAGCCATAGTTGGAATACAATCGTTTCCTCGGCCTGAGCGGGAGGAAGCGAGCCGATATCTTGACCCCAATTCCAAACGCCCGCGTGGTGGGCCTCACTACTTGTATTACCCGAACCATGCGAACTACTGATCGGACCGTGAAAGTAACCGCCAGCATTGACGTCTACAACCTGAGAACAATTGTTTTGGGCTACAGTTGCGAAATTGTTTCGTTTCAAGCTGATTTTGGATAGAGGATTGAGGCTTACACGTTTGCATGGCTGTGCATTGTGGATTGGGACAGAGGAAGGTTACGGAGAGTTGATGATTGTATAAATGCAATCTTGAACTCCAGGAACCAGTGTCCAATCCAGCAGCTTCATTGTATCATCGAGCTTCACCTCCAAATATCTGTTCTCTTCAATCATTTTTTGAACTCTCTTTTCTGTCGAAGTCTTCTAAACAGCCACCATGAGGTTCTCTACCGCTTCGATTGTGCTCGTTACATCGGTTGCTGTAGCATTTGCCTCCGCCATCCCCGCGCAGCTTGAGCAGCGCGCTTTGGGAACGCGTGAAGATCCCACTTGGATCGACATTGATTGCAGTGGTGGCTCCGCCTACTCCCATGTCTGCAATGTGGACTGTTACGCCATCCTGTGCTTCGGCGCCCCAAATCCAGTGCAATACGACGCAAAGAACTCCGACAAAAAGCGAAAGCTTTCTGGATATAGTTCCAGCCTTTTGAAAGTTCTCGAGGCGACGAGATTCAAGAAAGGCATCAAGATTGCTGAGTGGGTTCTGGAGAAGCTCGGTTACAGTCCAGAGGAGACAGTATTCGCAAATGCCGTTCAGGGCGGGGATGGAGAGATCATGGCGCCTGTCGATGCGAAGGCGAACACAGGTAAGTCTTCTAGCTTCAACACAATCAAAGGATCCGCAGATACTAATGAAGTTTGCACCAGATTTGGGATCTCGAGTCGGCGGGCAGCTGAAGAGTAAGGTGCCTGATGGTGATTGGTATTTCAAGTGGTTCATGAACTACGGCACCGCCATGTACTGCTCCGCTCTACAGGGCGGGCTTTCCGGACCAAACGCACAGATTCCCCGAGGCGGTGTTCGTCCCGACACTTCTGTATGCCCCGAGAAGGACAAGCCAGAGGATGACCCATCAAGGATTATGTTCATGAAAGAGTTGAAAGATGGCGTAGATGGAAACATGTTCCACATGATGAGCTTCTCCGCTGGCGATCGATGGACTGGCAAGCCCTGGGGAGCACAGGGCTCCTTCCGCAAGAGGGACGTCGAGGGCGACTACGAAAAAGCAACTGAATTGAAGGCTAGGAAGTGAGCGGACTCATGGTTGGCATGTGGGACTTAGAACGAATTGGTTGTCTTGTTATAGATGTGGCGTCCTCTTTTGCGGTCTACTTTGGCATTTTCTGCGCTTCGACGTTGGGTTGGTACTATGAATACATGTATTAGCTCTTGTGTATAAGTTTGAAACAGCACTACCGGAAATTTCAATGGGGATTGTCTGCTGACCGAGTTTCAGGTGATACAGTAAGACATGACGTAGTTTCAGGAACGCAGCGGCTACCTGCGTTGGTGGGGGCAGTACCCCGGCCTGCTTATCCAGTAGTCTAGTACATCATGCAAGGCAACCAGCACACCAACTTTTCTGTATAAGTTCTCAAAGATCCCTTGATGTTAAAATTCACACAAAACGTGAATTTGCCAACCTTTCCTCGTTCATCCGAATCCACATCAACCAGTTGCACTCTTCATCAATCTGGTTAGACTCTTGATCGAGATCCCCAATTTTATCGATCGGACCGCCCAACACTAGCGTACACCAACCAAGGCAACAGCCAAAATGAACAGCTTGGTTTTTGCCACACACGATGTTACTCCAGAGGTAAGATGAAATCTATCTCATCGTAAAGACTTCACGGAACTCACAAAACTCAAATTTTCAAAAATGCTAACCCAAAACATAGCAATGGGCCGACTTCGTCAAAACAGCCGGCATCCCACCCGACAGCGGCTCAGACGAAGAGCCTCGATCGCCTTACATTCTAGTCCATTCGCCGTCGCAAGAGAAACTCGAGCGCACCCAAGAAATCAAGGAGACAGTCAAATCAAACTTCGAAAGCTCCCCATCGTGGGATCAGCTCAGATCCGCCTTCGCCTCACTTTCCTCCACCGACCCGCGGCACATACAGCCCGTCATCTTTCTGATTCTCGATAAGGAATCATTCGAAGATCGCAGCGTTGTCATTATGCAAAAGGGTAGCGAGTTTGTCGATGCAGAAGGAAAGGATGTGGATCCTTCCCCTACTAACGAAGACGAGATCACAGAGTTGGTGGCGTGGAGGAAGTACCGCGCGCCGTTCGAGGAGTCATGGGCTGTGCAGTGTGGGATCGAGGGGTTTGGGGGGATGGAGAAGGCGGAGGAGTATTTCGTGGAGGAGGTGGAGAGGTATGAGGATGACGAGGCGGCAGAAGATGAGTAGGTGTATAGCACGGATTTGAGCGTTCATTATGAGCGTATTCAAAGCTTGATCATGACTTCTGGATTCTGTTCATGTATGGGTATACAGAATATTATCTCAATGGCAAATACATCTGGTTCTGCCGGTTCTAGAATTTTGAACACGTTTTGGTCTACTGTATCCGAGCTGCTCATGCTAAGAGACTTGTCTGGATGTCATGTTCCCTGATATTCTCGCTCCAGGTGTAATTATCGGCCTTTCTATCCTCAATCAAAACAGCACCGACCATTGATGGCGTGGTATCATGACCTTAAAGCTCCAGAGATGCCGGTAATGATTGCGTTATCGAAAGCTGCAGTAGATCCAAGTTGAGACCACCTCCGAAAGCCGTGTGGAAGGCCGGGGTATATTGTGACTTCAGTCTTTACTCTAGATCGTATGGAGAAATTAGCCAAACGTGATTCACCGGTTTCAACGAGCAAACCTACCCAAGCTCCTCAAGGCGCTGGGCGAAAATAAGCCCATCATCCCGCAAGGGATCTGCACCCGCTATCAGGAAAGCAGTCTTCGGCCATCCCTGGAGTTCGTCGTCTGTCAACAGGGGGATATTGAGGAGTCGATCTGTCTTGTGGGCCCTCAGCAGATCACTGAAGAGTTGCAAACGCTCTGCAGGAATAACAGGAGCATCTCTATTCTGAATCTTGGCTGACACCTCACGAGATCTGAAGAGGTGGAAAGGGTAGTTATCGATATGAATGAGCCAAGGTATACCGAAGAGAGCTCCAGTGATGATACTGGCGTACCCTGGGTGACTTCGTGACCACTCGAGATCCTTCAGCATTATTGTAGCCGCCAGTGTGCAACCTGCGGAGATACCCATTACTGCTAGTCCTTTCGAAATGCATGGCTCAATCGAGTTGGCGTTGTCGCGAATGTATTCAAAAGCTGTCCAAGCATCTTCGACTTGTGCTGGATGAGGGTGTTTGTGGGTATGTCGATAGATAACGCTCAGTACGACGGTGCTGGTCTCATCCGCCATGCGACAACAGAGAAAGTCATCGGATGTCTCATCGCCCAGCAAGAAGCCCCCTCCGTGAAAGTACAGTACCACACCGGTGATTTGACCAGCTTTAGGCTTTCTTGGCGTGTAAATACGCAGAGGTACTGTGTTTCCCGCTATTGATTGTATCTGGAGAGTGGTTGTAGTGATCCGTTGGTCAATGCCGGTCGAAGCAATGAGCTTTGCACTTGCTGATCCACGTGCCTTGTTGGACAAAAGACGTAATTGCTCTGCCTTTGCGATCTCGTTATCAACGAAACCGTCCCTCGCAGCTGAAGGATTCGTTTTCACAAAATCGAGCCATTCCTGACTTGGTAAGCCGAACTCGGAAAAGTCCATGTGGGATGGGCTGTGGGAAAACGCGTTGACATCTACCGAATATATGATTGATTGAAAGAAAGGATGGAGGTCCTTCCGATCTTAGGGACAAGCAGGACTTGATTGAACCCCCTTTGCTACCCCATGGGGTATCATGTTCTGGCTGAATGAAGCGACCTTGCGTGGATGTCTGGACATCAATGAGAGGAAATCGCTGTGCGCATTGAGAGTTTCGGACATCAATTTCCATTCGATAGCCTAGCACATGGGACTAAAGTGGCGCCAAAAGAAAACTTTCTTGGAAGGAGCTAGCGACAGAGGATACCGGTTGCCGAAGGTGGGGTTTGCGGGGAATCCCCAGACATCTACTCCTGGACCAGAACCACATAACTGGGCACAAGCCACATTCGGTGATCCATGTCCGCCCCAGATTCCACGATGAAGATGCAGTACTACAAAACTAGACGACTTCATCTTATTTTGTCCTCACGATGAGGTCGTGCTGATCTCTTCAAAGGTTTTCATTTACTACATTACGTTCTACTCTCTCCTCGTGAGTCCACATCTGCATAGATGGCATTGTACAAGGCAGAGAGTCCCGAGGCCATTGAGGTCGACGAGAAAGCGCCGTATGCTCAGGATGTTCATCTTGAACATTCTCTCCGAGCAGGTCTATCATATGAGGAGGCGACATATCTGCATGAGTATGCAGATCAGGACCACAACAAGGTGTTTCGCAAGATTGACTGGCGCTTGATGCCTATGCTCATGTCCTTGTACCTGATTGCCAATCTTGACCGGTATGTACCATGTATCTCCGCAGTTTGAGCGTAGTACTAATATGTCATCTCGTAGAGCCAATCTTGGAAATGCAAAGATCGAAGGCATGGAGAAAGACCTCGGCATGAAAGGTGTCGACTACAACCTCGCCAACATGCTCTTCTTCATCCCGTACATCTTATTAGAGATTCCTGCCAATACCGTCCTCATGCGTTTCAAGAAGCCGTCGCTCTGGATCGGCTTCATTGTCACATCTTGGGGCATCGTCATGACATGCACTGGCTTTGTCAAGTCCTTCCCTGGGCTCCTAATATGTCGCCTGCTTCTCGGCGTCTTTGAGTAAGGCACCCAATCCACATATACCTCCTGAATATACCTTACTAACAATTGAAAGGGCCGGTTTTTTTCCCGGGGCAGTTTTCATATTGTCACAATGGTACCCACCGCACATGACGCAGCTCAGAATGTCCTTATTGTATTGTGCCGCTGCGATGTCTGGAGCCTTCTCGGGACTTCTTGCAGCAGGCTTCGCTAAGATGAGAGGACTTGGTGGCTACAATGGTAAGTCCCCATCGAATCATCATCGCTCCTTGAACTGACTTTGCAACAGGGTGGGCATGGATCTTCATTCTCGAAGGGATCCTTACGATTGTTCTAGGAGTCTCGTCATTCTGGTTGTTGCCAGACTCTCCAACTGAATCAAGTCGATGGCTTGCTGCTTCCGAGATCAAGTATCTGAACCTCATGTACCGCAAATTCCGCGGTATCCGCCGAGAGGATATGCAGAAGATCGAGTCACCCGAGGGGAAAGCCGAGCATCGCAAGCAGAAGATGAAGGTTCTTGTCTCTGTTCTGACGGACTGGCAAATTTTCCTGCAGGCCATGATCTTCATGGCCTCGTCAGTTCCGACCTACGCTCTGAAATTTACGCTTCCCCAGATTATGGTGAACATGGGATTCTCGAGCACGAACGCTCAATTGCTCTCAGCACCACCGTACATCGCTGGTGCCATCTCCGCTGTGGTTGTCGCTAAATTCGCCGACAAGTTTCGATGGCGTCTACCTTTCATCGTTGGTCCACTCCTTGGTCTCACCTGTGCCTACGCTGTATTGTTCAGCTTCAGCGCCAAAATTTCCCAGCACGTGGCTCTGTGCTACACATTTGTGCATGTTGCCACCATCAGCGTTTATCCTGTCGTCCCCGGCGCAAATACCTGGACTGTCAACAATCTTGCGGGTCCTGACAAGCGAGCTATGGGAATTGCTTTTATGATCGGGCTTGGGAACTGCGGTGGAATCATTGGAAGCTTCATCTTTCTTGGCGACGAACGACCGCGTTATCAGACAGGATGGGGCACTTGTCTGGGCTTCATCATTGGAGGTATACTTGCAGCTTCGACTCTTGAGACGGTTTACAAGATCAAGAACAAGCAGAGGGACGCGGTGCCAGAGTCTGAGGTGCGAGCTAAGTATTCGGACCAAGATCTTGTGCGCATGGGAGATCGCAGCCCCCTCTTCCGTTATACACTCTAGATATGGTTTCCCTTCGAAAAGGTCTACCCCATAGTCATCTCAATTCCGGGTTACATGCAAGAGTTTGGACTGTTTACGAAACTACACTCAAAATCACGTAGAATAGATGAATCGCAGGCTTGTTTGATCTGCGTCTGTCTCTAAAACTCGTTCTCTCGTCAGCGACACAGGTTTTCATATTAATGATAAAGACTACTCCCCAATGCAAAATATTGTGTTTGATTTCGCTAAAGCGCCCACTTTGTCGATTTTCAAAGTAATACCGGAACTAGGTAGATGCCCGTGGCATTAGAACATCTTCGTCTCCCTTTGTAGAATTTTCAAATGGATATATCAAATTTTGAGCATACAAGACAAGTCCTTCTAGAGGCGCTCTTGTTCGACAATGTACGACATCATGGTCACAACGACACAACTGATCAGATCAGTTGACATAGCTTCCACATTCACTAACCAGTCATCAAGGTAAAATTTTAATTCTCTTTCGGAAAAACAGGGCATTGATATTATACATGTGATCTAAGCTATAGGCTGAGAAGCCATTGATTTAGATTCAAGTACGACCACCAGATTGATGTATGAGAAGCGCTCTGGAAGAATCTAATCGTGAATACTCGGCAGTACAAACAGTTTGTAGTACTCCTCGAAGTCTAGTGTCTGCGTTGCTCCTACACTCTCCGACTTAGTCTCGCGCAAGGTAAAGCCGTTGCCGAGATAAGCAAAACGATTCACTTTCGCCTCATGCAGTCGGTCAATATGAAAGTCTTCCCATCGAGGGTTTTTGATAGCTTCCATAAAATGAAAGCTAGTTCCTGTTGAGTTGTTAGCATTCTACGATCGACAGACCACCCTCGCCCTGAGCAACACTTACCACCGTAAATCGCCACCACTGGACCATCAACTGTGCCTCTCTTATACCAACTGCGGCATCCTCTTGTCCAGACCGTTCGCTCCAGGTACTTCTGGATGTGTTGGTTGTACTCCTCATTAGCATCATGTCGGACCTCGAAGCTCTTGATGCTCTCAGTTTGTAGCTTCTCCAGCCACTTATAGACATACATAGCGGTCGCTTGTACTCCAAGAACAAGTGATCCGTTACTTATGGGGCTATTGGGGCCGATGAAAGTGAAGTAATTTGGCATGTCTGGGACAAGGAACCCGAAGTATGCTTTGGGAAGGTCTGACGTCCACTTTTCGGCTAGGTTTACTCCGTTGCGACCAACGACTGGGAACGAAGGCTTGAAAGAGGTGTCAAAACCAGTAGCGCAGACAATGACATCGTACTCTTTGAGATCGCCTGATCTCGTTATTATGCCCTTCTCTGTAACCGTTTGGACATCGTCCCAGCGCATCTCAACATTGTCTTGGGTGATGGCCTCTAGGAAACCAGGCCCTGGGGTTTGACGACGGCAACCGACTGGGAAACTAGGAAGTAACAATTCAGCAGCTCTTCGTCCTTTCTCGGTGTCACCTAGGCGCTCAATCATGCTTTTCCTGAACAATTCTTGCGCCTTCTTCTGAACATCGCTATCTGCAATGGCTCGCTTGAAATTCTCAATCCGCCTGTCCATGATAGCAACGCGGTATGCCCTCAGGACTTCGGGGTCCTTGAAAATCTCGAGTGTTTTTTGAGAGAAATTGTAGTCCTTATCCATCTCCGGGTCATTCTCTGTTGGCTCGTTGATACCGGGTGCTGGCGATATCCATGTTTGCGTCCGGATATAACAGTTCATATCTTTGCATAGAGGCGCAAGCTTGGGGACGATTTGGATGCCCGACGATCCAATGCCGATGACGGCGACACGTTTGTCGGTGAAATCGTACTCCTGATCCCATCGCGCGGAATGGATCAGTTTGCCTTTGAAGTCGTGCAGGCCGGTAATGGCAGGCCATTTCCAGTTGCTTTTTTTAATCATTAGCACACTGTTGGAGAGGGAAAAGACTGCCTTACTTCAATACACCACCGGCGTTGATGAACACATCGACCTCGTCATCAACGGTTTTGGCCCCATTCTGCACTTTGATCTCCCATTTACCCTTTGCTTCCGACCATACTGCCGATTTGACAGAATGCTTGTACTTGATGAAGCGATTGCAGTCGTACTGGTCCGCGACGCCATGCATGTAGTCATGTATTTGTTGGGCGGTGGCATAGTAGTTGGGCCAATGTGGATTCGGAGCAAAGCTGAAAGCGTAGTTGTGTGCGGGAATGTCGCACTTACATCCCGGGTATCTTTGAGTGATATAATTAGCATGTTTTCTGGAAGATCAATACCATGGATTCGTACCTGTTCTCTAGCCATGTGCCGCCCAAGTCTTCATTCCGCTCGTATATGACGAGTTCAGCGTTCTTGTCCATCATCTTTTCACTAAACAAGATTGCCATCATCAGTCCAGAATAGCCAGCACCCATACATGCAACCCGAATGGGCCTTCGGGTGCCAATTGGCTTCTCGGCGATGGTGTAGCTTGGATCAAGTGTGGTGGCTGCATCCTTGACCAAGTCGGCAACATGATCTTCGACGGCAGCCAACGTTCGCTCGACTTGAAGTGTAGAGACATGAGGCTTCTTGCACACTTTTGCATCGGAATTCAAAGTGGTTGGTGCAATGGGCACTGCTGATGGTGCCATGGTTGATGTATTATCGTAAGCTCTGGGGTTGTCTTGATGAGTGAGTCTTGTCTCTTGGACGCTTCCATCTCGAGTCTTTTCTATAGACCGTGATTCACGCAGCATGTTGATCACGGAACTCGATGTCCGAAGCCTGCAGCCACGGAAGCAAGTGTCCGAAACAAGCGGCACGCGTGAATGGCATGCTAGCGCGCGACCTCGGCAGCTCCGCAATCCATCCCAATGCCATCGTTCTATGTCCGAATGGAAACGCTCCACCATCACGATCAGGTCATCATATTTTCAGTGGGCTCGTGCGACTCAATACGGACACCGTGATGCCACCAAAACGACACATGCCTTCAAAGTCAACCCATGGGCACGCACGCATTAGACGCGCCACACAAAAATCTGCTACGTGTAAAACGTGCTCAACGTGTCGCCAGAAGAAGATAAAATGTAGTGGTGTCCGCCCACACTGCGATGAATGTCGGGCCAATGACCTGGAGTGCATCTACCCGCGCGATGCGAGGAGAGAACCACGCCCTTCTCGAGCCCTCCTCCAGAACCTCGAGGCTACCATGTCAGCAATGTTGCATCATGTTAGAAGCTCCGGACAGTCTACACCAGCACTTGAAGATGCCTTGCGCTCAACTGCGCAGGCAATTGAATATGAATCAGCAGGCGACGGACGCGCTCATCATGAGCAAGCACCTGCAACCCCAGAATCGCCTTTCGCGGTACCTTTACCAACACCAGCATCGACGATCACCGCCAGTGACACAATTGGTTTCGCACATGCTCAATCTCCAGAGCTGCTACGATATCACATGAGTGGACAGCAACCTCAGGGCAATATGGCAGTTCCTGTATATCCTGACTACACACAGCAGGATGACGGTATTCTACCGCAGGATCTCGTTCGACACCCCGTCTCACAGCCGAGATCTCGACCAGAATCACCAGAGGTGTTGCCACAACCCCTCGTCGAAGAAAGCGAGTACCCATGTGACGGTCTCTCGCTTTGCGAAGCACGAGTTGCTGGCGTGTTTCACGAACATGGTCGTGTCTCGTCAGTCCATGGACTTGCGGGGATTATGAACCCAACTAAAAGAGCTTTGCATAAGGCAAATATCTCCAAGGTCTCCAGGAAAGGTGAAGCTGTAGTGTCTGCATCCAAGGCGCGGCTTATCAGCAACGCCATATTACATAAGCAACGCGAGAGCCGCTTGTTCAGGCAGCCACAACGATCGATTGATCTCGATGGTTGTGAGCCTGATCTAGCCAGACATTTGATCAGCCTTCACTTCAATCGACATCACTGCTCTTCTCTCATCACCTATCGTCCCGCGATCCTAGACAGCATTGCCAATGGAGGGCCTTGGGTCAACAAACTCCTGCTCAATGCCATATACTACAATAGTTCGTTGTATAGTGACCGAGCATCACTACGATCGTTAGATGGTGATCCAGGAAGTATCGGAGCACGATTCTACGACCGATTCTGTACTTTGCTCGTGGAAGCAATAGTCAACCCAAGTCTCACAAGTGCTGTCGCGCTTCTTCTCACGAGTGTCACCTTGGTGGCTCAAGGAAAAGTAAGCGCAGGCTGGGCGCTTTCAGGAACCGCTTATAGGATGATCATCGACCTTGGATGCCACATGATGCTTGGGCCAGAGTACCAAGAGCTAAGGTTAGAAAGCAGTGCACAGTTGCTGCAGAAAGACATCGAACAAGAGATCCGCAAGCGTCTTTACTGGGGAGCATACATCACAGACGTCATCCAATCACTATATCTTGGTCGACAGTGTAGTTTTGCCACGATGGAGGCAAGAGTGCCACTCCAACTGCTCGACACATTTGAAGAATTGGAGGACTGGGAACCTTACGTGGATCCAAACGAACCGGAGTTGCGCCCGCCACCGTACGAGCCTATGCCGGTATACGCTGTCTCTAGTTTCGTCGCCTATGTTAGACTGATGCAAATTGGAGCTCTCGTCAGTGAATTGTATGGCATCAGCACGGTCAGCTACGAAACGAGTATCGTCGTGAACAAAAAAATCGCGATTGAAAATCAGCTCGAGAACTGGACTAAAACCATGCCGGACCATCTGGTGTTCGATCCTGAAGGCGGTCAGATCCCGCCCCCGCACCAGATCACCTTGTAGTGAGTTAACGACTCCGACATTGTGGAGTCGACCACTGAACATAAGCAGTACTACTTTTCATACTTTACGCATCCTCTTGTATCGAGCATTCCTCGAGGAAGGTCATTTGCGACGTCACTCAGATGCACGCTTGAAGCGATATTGCGAACAACAATGCACTTCGAGTGCGCTCGCCATCGAAAAGCTTGTCCGCGCTTATCGCAGGACCTTCACCCTTCGTCGTGCACCATTCCTACTTTCGTACGCCGTATACTCCGCTGTAGCTATTATCCTCCCGCAGGAGCGACATGATCGCGGGTTGTTCACGGATATGATTGCTTTCTTTTGGACTTGCCTTGGGGAGCTACAACACGGTTGTAACTTCGGGCTGAAGAAGCCCCTTTCCGTCCTGCGCCACATGGCTCGTGAATTTCAATTGAGCTCTAGAGAGCGAGGAGCCGTAAACACGCAGGAACCGGGCTTCGACAATCTGGACGAGAGCTTCTTTCCCCAGCTACCACTAGCCAGTCCGCAGAACGATCGAGAGCTATATACTGCAGCACAATATCTGCATGACCTTAGCTCACAAAATGCAATAGACCCGCTGTGTACGGATACAGAAATGGTCGCGCCTGGACTCATGAGCTTTCTCAACGACCAAGAGTGGGACCTCTCACAAAATACTCTGTACGGTCTCTTTGCGCCGAGTCAGACGTTTTCATGACGAGGTCGCACAACCTGAATACATACATATTAGTAATGCACACCACCGCAGCAATTCTATGGAATCTCATGTCCACGTAGGAGTACTCGGAGTAAATGTGAATTATATAGTATTCTTTTAGTTACTATATAAGACACGACAGGACTATACACAAGAACTTATATTTCGTTACTAAGTGTGGTATAGGTTGATGATCGCCGTGAGCGGGCGTACGCGGTACATCACTAAAACCCAGCTCCTTCATATAACAGGACACATTGATCAAAAGAGGCATTTGGCAGCATCATACCACGTCTTTGATTCGTTCCCATAATCATACCCGCTCTATCTCCTAACTGCTCACCCCGACGTTCCCCTCCACCACCCTCCACACCCGCCTAAGATTCGGCTTAGCAGCGTTGCCCCTGATCCTAAACGTCCACTCTGTCTTCGTACTCTTCTCCCAGATCGGGCCGCCAAGCCCACTCTCCTCATCGTAGTAATTGACGCCATAAAAGCTCGCCGTTTCTACTTGGCCGTACGCCTTGCGAAACACATATCTGCGCCCTGCGTTCCAGCCTGGCACTGTGCCCAGAGCCGGTCCGTGTTCGAGGTTGTACCATTCGTGGTAGTCGGATTCCTTGTCTGGGCGTGGCGTCGAGCCGACGATGACGATTTTTGATCCAGACACGGGGTTTTGGGGAAGGTCGTGGGTTGTGCTTGGTGGAGCTGTGGGAGGTGCTTTTGTGTCGCGGCCGTTGATGAACTCAAGAATGATCCAAGAGATGTCTAGATCGGGGTTTGCTGTTGCGTCCGCGTTGTAGAGGTCTGGGTCTTCGAGGAGTGGGGTGATGGTGTCGAGTGTATAGATAGCTAGTTGAGAAGGTGCCTTTCCGTCATCGGCTGATGCAGTGTATACATGTCTTGCGTTCAGTGACAGTGAAGAAGTTTGAAACCGCGCGTGCTGGTGGCTGGGTGCTATTCCCTTCCTAGATTCTGCGAGACGCAGCAATAGTCCGGGCTTTTGCGTTGTCATTATTTCGACGCCGGTTTGACCAGTTGGAGATACACTTCAAGCCTTGTGAGGTCCAAGTCGCTGAATGCAGGCAACTTTACGTCGCACTTGCTGCTCACAGGGAATCGTCAGCCGGTCGATGGTCCCAAAGTTCCGGACAAACGCGCTTCGCCCTTGCAAACGTCCGGACATTGATCTCCGAGATAGTCGCCAGTCCCATGCAGCGCATCACCACCAAATTCAGGATCCAGAATTGGTCCCCAATGTGAGCCAACAAACTTGGAAAGATACCGACCGCCAATCTCGGTCGCACAGCATTGTCCTATATCACCATGGCAAATCTACGCAACCCCCTCCTCCCATTCAACTCCCTCCCCCTGAACAAAGACGATCCACCAAACTCGGCATGGGGATTTTGGGGAGACTCAAAGGATGCATCGCTAGGATCATTGAACTACTTGACTGCTGATCTCGTACTACAGACTATCAAAGAAGAAGTCAAGTCCGGAGAACGTCTTGGTCTGGAGTACGTGGTTTCTTCATGTCCATATCCTCTAACAATGGCCGACTAAGGTTGTCATATCGCGTAGTCTACCTCTGGACTTTTTCGATCCGCCATTACTGGGCAGGGCGAGTTTTACGCAAAAAGTTATAAGCAAGGATCCTTTGGTGGTCAATGACGACGTGGTAAGCTTTCCAATTCACCTGCGACTCGAAAACCCTTGGAGTCAGAACGAGAAATTTCATAGAAGCTAATCCCACCCCACAGATCTCATTTAACACCCAAGGCAGTTCCCAATGGGACAGTCTCCGCCACTTCGCATACCAAGCCGACCAGCGATTCTACAACGGGTGCGGATTCCATCCAATCCAATATTTCCCCTCATCTTCATCTTGACATCAACACTAACGAACACAACCCCCCAGCATCACCCAACAATCCATCCACGCCTCTCCCCGCACCGCAGCAAACAGTCTCCAACCTTGGACAAAGCAAGGCATCGCGGGCCGCGGCGTCCTCATCGACTACGCAGCATATGCCGTGCGAATAGGCCGAGACGTCTCGCACTTCGCGCCCCATGCGATCACGCTGCGAGACGTGGTGGCGATTGCCGACGCACAGGGCGTGGAATTCCGCGTGGGCGACATCCTATTTTTGCGGACGGGGTATGTGGGCGCATACAGAAAGTTGGATAGTGAAGGGAGAAAAGAGGTAGCTGGTGTCAAAGAGTGGATTGGCCTGGGCCAAGGGCGGGCGACGACAGAGTGGTTGTGGGAGCGCCAGTTTGCGGCGGTCGTGAGTGATTCTCCGGGGTTTGAGGTTCGACGTGAGTTTTTCTTTTGCTCCTGAGTGTTGATGAAGCTTGGTTGACGCATGGTGTTCTAGCGCCGGTGGAGAAGGAGTGGCATCTTCATCCGATCCTTTTGGCTGGGTGGGGGACGCCGATTGGGGAGTTGTTTGATCTGGAGAGGCTGGCGGAGATGTGTGAGAAAAGGAGATGCTGGTCGTTTTTCTTTACGTCGGCGCCGTTGAATTATACTGGGGCGGTGGCGAGTCCGCCGAATGCGATGGCGATATTGTAGGTTGGAATAGTGTAGTGTAGAGGAGGACTTTGCAACATGATCGTCGGGTAATCAGGAATAAGTTATACAGGTCTCAGTTTTGAAGTATTGTTGAGTGTCAATCTATCTCGCAAAAAAGCCGATCCCCGCCTCAACCCAACTCGTCCTCCTCCTATCCTCTACATGTTGGCTGATCTGCTCCCAAGTGCTCTGATTCCGCCGACAAAACTTCTCGAAAGTGTTCTTCGTCCAACATCTAATCAACACATACACTGCATTGGCATCCTTGGCACCAGCATCACTCTCATCCTCCTCACCCCGATCTAACACCCAAAATGTGAGCACATCAACCTCATCCCTTGCGCTATCTGCCAGTGCGCGGAGGTGACCGTAAAGCTGCTCTTTCGCCCCTCTCTTCGACGAAGCCATGAATTCATCTGTGACGAGGTATTGCAACTCACACTTTTCCTCCTCTTGTTGAAATACATCGTTCTTCTCTTTACTCAAGAACCCAATCCCACAACTCCTCCAAAACCGCAAATCACTCGGTCGCTCAAGCAAAATTTTCTCGCTCACAGCGCTGCGGAAAGCTTTGTATTCGGCGCTTGCACGGTGTGAGACTTGGTTGGCTTCGATGGTCGCATACCTACGGAGTAGAGCTATTGTCAGGAACGGTGCGTGTCGCGTTATGTCAGGTTATAGTCGTTGGGTACAGGCTCACACTTCGAATCCTCGCAGCCAATGTGCTGGGACAGTTGTGTTGTCGCCAGCGCTGCGGAACCATGCGTATGCATGGCAATTGGGTTCGTTGGCGTATGTAGTTGCGGCTATTTTTTGGAGGTGGGAGAAGAACTGTGCTGGGTCACTTGTGCACGCCGTGTTGCGCTTGTGAGACACATCCATACCTCGTCGCTCTTCTCGACGCTGGCGCATGCGGAGAGCGGGGAGATGATGAACATGATGCAGTCTTTATTTTGGTCTTTAGATGTTGCGTGAGAAGGTTGCACGATTCTTGTGAAGATCTGAAATGTGAATACATCTTGTTCGTTGGTTGTGAGTCTTGCGGGGATATGGTTCGGTCATCGTTGTCCGGATGGTTGCGAGGTCGGGGCTCCAGCTTCCACCGAGGCACATGCGCAAGTGATCATTGTTCAATACATTGTCGTTTGACAAAAGTCGCTCAACCACAGGACATACTCAAAAGGAGTATTAGCATTGAAGCTTGAAAAATCTGCTTTGGACCGTTCAGGTGTCAACGCACATCTCCCAACCGGCACCGCAAATGGAAACCCCAATTCTCCCCAACTCCTTCTTCACCCCAGTCACAGACCTAACAAGCACAAACGACCGCTTAAGATGGTACATGTGCGTCATTATAACTCTCTCCTCCATAAATTACCCCGACGTCATCCCTCAAGTCTACTCCCATCTCAACAGCCACTTGCTCTCCGCTCTGGACTCTAACACCGCGCGCAAGGCGGCCATCAACCGCATCCGCGAAGGCGTGATCAAGTCGACTGGCATAGTCGGGGCAGGACGCACGGGCAACGCGATGCGGAGTCTCTCCGACTGCGTGCCCGAGGCACTTCGCGAGACAGAGTGTTTGCGAGCGAAGGAGACGGATGAGGATGCGCGGGCGCGGGGAAAGAAGTTTTGGACGAATGTGTATGCGCGGAATCCAGCCTTCGATCCCGAGGCGTCGGTACGAGCGAGTCCGGATTATGCGTTCGTTGTTAGAGGTGCGTTGCCCTTTTCCCATTGCGTTCAGGTTTTGGTTGTTGATGAGTCTTGCAGATGTGTTGTATGCCCGAGTCTTCTCGTTCGATGGCATCTTGGACGACCTGACGACGGGGTATGCGATGTTGTCGGGACTGTATGGCATGGATTGTCAGAATCAGCTGCAGCACCATATGAAAGGTATGCTGTGGAATGGCGCGGCGAGAGATGACCTCAAGGAGCTACAAGAGCTTTGCTTGGGCCTGGTTGGGTTACTTGGGGTCAAGCTGAGGTATCCTCCGGCGCCAATACCGCACCTTCCAGATAGTAAATAAGCCGTTCGTGATGCGATCTCTTGGTTTCTCCTATATCGATGTTGTACGCGAATAATGGGTATCATATTGTAACAGACGTCTTCCACTGAGTCACACTCTCATGTAAGCCATTATGTTGTTCCAGCCGCCACCCTGACTCGTTTCCTCTCCTCTTCCCTCTTCGCTTCCACACCAGCTAAGAACTCCATGCGGCCCAGATAGGCTTCTTTGGTCTTGCCATGTGTGTCAAGTTCTTCGGCAATGCCTTCCTTGTCCACAAAGCCTGTCCAATCCATGCGCGATTTGTCGACAACGTTGAGTTTTTGTGTCTTCTCCTTGCCTTTGACGGGCAGCTCCGGCGGGGGCATGAGTGTGTTTTCAGACACGGTCGCTGTAGCGCGTGGGTATGTCAGCTGGTGTTCAGGCGCAAGGGCGCGGACATAGCCGGTGGGATTGGGCTCGAAGCGAGAGGGACGGCGCAGAGGACGGCGGATCTTGGACGTGTTCGCTTTGGGTTTTGACGCGGGATCTGAAGTTTTGTCTACGGCTTCGACCGCTTTCCAGCCATCTGCAATGTGCCTGTCAAGCTGGGAGCGCGGTACTGACTTCTCTTCGGTGGTATCTTGTCCAGCGAAAGTGTACGTCTTCTTAATCGCGACTTGCTCCTCTTCATCCACTGCCACAGGAGCTGGTTTCGTTGCTGCGGGCGTGGTGTCGTCCACAGTCGGGTCTGGCTCGCGAGATTCTTGCACCTCAACCGGCCGCACTGGTGCTGCAGTCATCTGCGCCCACAGCGCATCAACATCGACAGTCGCGCCTTCCGTCCTGGCAAGCGGCCGTCGCTCTACCTGCTCCACCCTCCGCTGAGCGCGTGTTTTGATCAGCCCGCCCTCGCCATCTGAGAGGAGTCCATCATCCTCGTCCTGCCCCTTCTTGCCCTTCTTCTGCTTTTTTGACTTCTTCTTCCGCGCAGCCTGTATCGTCACCTCATCTCCGGAGTCGAGCTCTTCGTCAATGGGTGCTTTCCGCTTGCCGCTGCGCTGTGTTGTTTTGGTGGGCGCAGCGTCTTCGTCGGATGAGCTCGAGGCCTCTCCATCCTGGACCGCATCGTCGGGATTGAAGTCCTCGTCCTGCGACTCGTCGTACTTCTCCGTGTCCTCTGCTATGTAGTCTTCGTAGTAGACGGTGGCCATGGTGTGATTGGTGAAGGCTAAGAATTATCGCGACAGTTCGCGTTGGCGGGAACCATGGCGCCAGATCTGCCACTAGGACGGCTAGTGCGTGCAGGGGTGCTGCTTCCAGATTGATGACGTGGGTGGGGAAGGTGCGATAGGACAGGCAAGAGCAGGCGCGTCCCAGAATCAAAACAAGTCGAAGCATGACGCATACCCAGCGATGACAACCCTTTCACCACACCCGTGTCGCCGTCGCGTGATGCGCATAAACACCCATCGCTAGTCGTTGCATCTCTTGGTAAACACCATCCAAACAAACATCAGCAGAATGGCGCCCGTTGAAGCCGACGCCGCCGCGCGCAACAACATCTTCGCCTACGCGCCATTCGGTAGCCATGTCGCCCTGGTCGTGGGACTGACTGCACACGTACTGCTCGTTGCGCGTCGCGCTGCCAAAGCATTGCCTCCAACCACTGCGACGCGCATTCAGCAGCCTATGCGCCGCCGAAATGCCATCGTCTTCTCCGCTCTTGCAGCTGCTTCGCTGGCTTCTGTCACCACCTTCGCGGTGCTATGGCGCGCAGTGTCCTACATCAACTGGGCGCATTCTGGCTCGCCAAATGCGCCCAATGCCCTGCACCTGGGCAGCTATGGCGCCGGCGCCGATGGACGCTTCTACTTTGGCGACTGGATCCGCGACATTGACCTGCAGAAAGAGTCGGATCGCGTCGCTATTGCACACTCAGAAGGCTTTCTGTACACCTTCCAGCACTTCGTTGGCCTGTTGGTGTCGTCAATATTCTTTGGCGTTGAAGGTGAGAGGATATGCCTACTTCTCAGCGTCAGCATGCTAATCGTAGTGCTAACAGGCCACCGACGCAATCTTTCGCCCGCCACAATCGCCTCTTTTGT
>QVXC01000496.1:0-24004 GCA_003501895.1 Phaeosphaeria sp. A1 3.1a | reverse complement strand
GGGCGGTGGGGGAGGGTACGAGGTCGGATAATGGGGGTGAGTTGTGTGTAAGAAGTGATGGGTTCGGGTATGGTACTGACGTGATATGTGCAGGTAATTGCTTCGATATGGCAGGGACAAAGGGATGCAATGTCGGAGACGTGGTTCGTGTAAGCACATCTTCCACCTTCTTACACTGCATATCCACTGACTTGAAACTTCTGTCAGGTCAACTCCCAAACCGTCCATCCCACCGATAACGATAAGTGATACAATTACATGCACACTCGCCTTTGGAACTCCAAGACTGGCTATGGGGATTGGAACTGCTGCCAGGGCGATAAGCGTGCGCGGATCAGGCAAGCTATGTATCCGCTGGGACATGAGATGCTGGAGGCATTCCCGTTCTAGAAACTCTTCACGCAGGTTTTGAGGTGCATCGTCGATGAGGGGGTGGCCTATCCGTGAATTATTTTCTATGGAACATTGACTTGGGGTTTTTGAACAATGAAAGTCAAGAGGGAAATGGAGACTCGAGAGGGAAAGATTGAGATCGTGATAAGAGCATGGCGAGATGTTAGTGCATAACATGAAATTCAATTGCGTGAGTCTTCTTCAAATGGGTCGTCAATGTGGTATTGAAGTCGTTATCCTTACTGGTCAAGAACATGGTCTATCTCGAGAAATTGCACGCATCTTACGCTTCGTTTGTGGAGCCAAACAGGCATACGTCTATTCAAGTGCGTCTTCCAGCACATCCTCGGTCCAAAACTCTTGATGGCCGTTATCATGATCCCAAAATCCGACATCTCAAGGACACATAGCGTCTCCGTTAATAATGCACCGCGAGTCGCGGTACCAAGCATTGTCAGCTTGCTTCGGAAACTCGAGTTTCATGCTTGATTGTATATCATCCAGTACTCCATCGATCCTGCCACGGGGACCTTCGCCACAGCAGTTGTACGGTCCGTAGGCGGTGTACCAATTGAAGAGGCGGACGTGCATGTAGTTGGCACGACCCTCGGGGAGTGGGGGGAAGTTGACCTGGAACTTGAGTTAGTTGTGTCATTATTGTCGTTGTACAAAAGTGGGCATATCATAAAAGCTGAGTCATAGATTCAATGAGTGCGGGGCGGGTGAAGTAGTCTTACTCGAATAACGTCCCCGACATTGCAGACTTTCTGCAGAATGCCAGACTTCCAGCAGTTGCCGTCGTTTGATACGTCTTGCATGGTAGCAGCCTTGATGGCTCCCGCCACCGATTTCAACAGCATGTCGCGTATCGCATCGGTGGTCCATTCGGCATCGATTCCGATGACGATAAGGTTGCCTAGAAAAATCAGACATGAGATGTCAGCTTGGATACTGATCCTGCTAACCATATGGACGCAATCACTCACAACCATGGTGCTTCCCAGACGCGTCCATGCACGTGGTTTTAATATCGGCGTTGGGCGCTTTGTGACACACACGCCTCAGGCTGTCCTTAGGGCATTGCTTGTCCAGGACTTCCCACATGTGGTCGTAGAGCTTCTGTTCCACGATGCTGCCGACTTGTGTCTTGTCCTTGCCCATCCAGACTTGAACGGTGGAGCGCGAGTCCCAGAAGTAGGACGGGTCCCAGCCTTGCTCCGTTGCGAGGTGTGGGTCTGCGTGCGCATATGTTAGCGCCAAAATCTCTATGTGGATTAAAATTGTAATCTGTGAGGTATTTTACCAGACATGTTGAGGTGGTAGGGCCCCATGGGGTTAAAGGAGTCGCCGTCCTCGGCAAGAGGAATGGCGGTGACGACGCAGATCATGAATGCCGCAAGGCAATAGAGGAATTGAAAAAACAGCATCTTGTTTGCAAGTCTCGAGAGCAGGTAGTTGCGGTTGACAAGTGTATACAAAACTTATTGCAAGATAGTGAGAGAGGTGGAACAATAAGGGCACGAGGGTTTATATAGAAATGGGGTCGCAATGGAGAAACGTTTGTGCGCGCAAACGCTTTAGTCAGTGGGCAGGGAAAAGACGGAAAGATCTGGGGAATGGGAGTGAAACATGGTGCTGCGAGGTTGCGCGGATTGATCGTCGCTCGTCGAGTGAAAGACAACCGAGCTTTGAACTCGATTAGACGCCCTTCGCTGCTCACGCAATATGATCGCGGGGTGTCAAACAGTCTAATGATAGCTGGAAACGTTTCTTCCTCGAGAGAGCCATGTCGGATCATTGGCCAGTTTTATATTTTCGTACGAAGTCTGGATCGACAATCAAATTATCATCGTCTCTTTCCTCTCGAATTGCAGCTCGCTGGACCGAGCCTTGGTTTCAATATGACAAACCTGACGATATGTGCTGCCTCTTCCATACTAATGGTTCTAAACGACTCTTGCTGCAGATTGGGAGAGAACAGCACGGAATCGTAGCTTTTCTGCTCCCCTCCAAACTTTCCAGCTGACATGACAAGTCACGGCGTATGGCACAATGTGGATCTAGACCAATAGGGAAATCATGCACCGTTCTATTCAATCGAAATTGCTCTACTCAGCTACGTTTGACCTTTGCGACGAGTGTCAAGAGACCGCGTACGCGTAGTCGCGAGCTGATAAAACAGTATAACCTGAGTGCCAACAGCTCTCAACCACTCCGTCCCTCCGTACGTTCCGAAAACCATTACGCATAAGGAGAGGGTGTGTAACAGGCTCGTCTAGTCGTCGGAGGCGCCAGTAGGACATTTCGCCCACGCGTTGATGACGCATAGCGAGTCGCGAAACCATGCATTGCCTGCTTGGTCAGGAAACTCATGGCTTACTGAGTCCTTGAGAGTGTCTAGCATCATGTCCATGTATGCGCGAATACCTTGGCCGCAGCATTGATACTTTCCCCAATTGGTGAACCAATTCTTGACCTCGATGTGGAAGTAGTTGGCCTTGCCTTTCGGGAGTTTGGGAAAGTTGACCTAGAGGTTTGTGCATGATTAGCTGAGCTGTTGCAGTAGCTGGAATGAGTGTGTACATACGCGCACAGAGTCTCCAACATTGCAAGCTTTCTTCCCGTCACCCATATCCCAGCAGTTCCCGCCTGGTGTTGTCATATCTGGCAAGGTGGCTGCGTGAAGAGCTCCGGCGATGGCCTGGATCATGAGCTTACGAACAGCATCGTTGTTCCAGTCTGCATTGATCTTCGAGATGATGAAATGGCCTAAAGACAAATACAAGAGATTAGCTTCAATTAGAGATGCAAGATCGGCGCTCAAAGGGCCAGAGAGTCATCAACTCACAAGGAGTACGTCTGCCCTTCTTGTTCAGGCATGTGCTCGCAGCTTCCGCGTTGGTGTTCTTGCGACAGACATGACCTGCGCTGTTCTCAGGACACTCCTTGTTCAGAAGGTCCACGATCTTCTCGAAGAGCTCTGATCCTACAAGAGTGCCGACTTGGGTCTTCTTCTTGCCCATCCAGACCTGTATAGTCGAGTAGTTGTGATAATAGAAAGAGGGGTCCCAACCTTGCATAGTTGCAGGATCAGGAACTACAATTATGTCAGCTTTCGATTGTCTTGGGAACTTTGGAAGCGTGGTAACTTATCGGGCCCTTAGTGGACATGTTGAGGTTGTAAGGGTCCACGACCTCGACAGCGCGGTCATCTTGAGCGAGAGGAATGGCGGCAACGAGAGAGGCGACGAGAGCCAAGATGACGCAGAGAAAACTATGGTACAGCATGATGTCGTCGGCTCTGGAGAATTTGTTGTGATGATCGACAAGTTATTTTACAGGAAGAAGGACTTGGAGGAAGGCGAGAGAGAAAGAGGATACAAAACCACGAACGTGAGAGTAAAGACAGGGTCGCCACGGCAAAACTTTCTAGCGTACAAACACTTTTCTCGTGTGAGTATTATGAGAAGGTGAAAAATTGGCGAATGAGAATGTGGCATAGACTTGCGACATTACGCCGGCTCATCGTTGCTCTTAGTGTGAAAGTCATTCGAATCGTTAATCTTCGTGCGCCCTTATCGAGGGAACTGGAGTTGAATTGCTCTAGACCTGTTATATGGGTATTATCTCTATAGCCAAATTGTGTCACGATTCCCTTACGGATCATGGCAAGATTAGGACGCGCTTGATTGGCGACGCGATGTTATCGCAGCAACGGAACTATGTGTCAAAAGAAATGTGAAACGCAGCAAATTCGATGACCTTCTTTGGAAATATTTCAGTGTGAATGATGCGGCCCGGAATCGAATTCTCAAACGATGATGACCTCTTTCCTCTCGAATTGCAGCTCGCTGAACCGAGTGTTGGCTGCTGAGTCAACGTGCTCCACTTCTACTGAAGCGTCATATAACATCGACCCAATTCTTTCGAAATGTTGAGTGCTCGCATCAACTGGACTAAGCACCAGATATGTTATGGCAACCATGTTTCCTAGATCCTCACTCTTGTCCGCAATGTAGACTCGATCTGTGCCAAGTCGAAGTAGAAATGTCTCGGCGTCGATAAGTTTGCGGCTCGTCTGTGCTCTCTTGCCACCAAACGCAGGCCGTCGGAATTTTCGAATTTGACTGTTCTCCCCAGTATAGCGCGGTACGAGATCCAGGTCGACGTCTGGGAAGAAAATAAACCGGGATTTTTGGTCTCTCTGACCATTTGTCACCGTCTCCCAGCATTCGTTGTTGCCACCATCGGGATCCAGGCTGAGCACAAAGTCGTCCTTAGAAATAGTCTCTGATCATATACACAACGTAAAAGGTACGAACTCTGCTGAAAGAGTGATTTGCCCACTCGAAATCTGTCCGATTTCGTCCCCTCCGACTGGCACGGTAGAGGCGCTTAGCAAAGTGGCGTCTTCGGTATACATATGCTCCTGGTTCTTCCAAAGCTTTGATATTGAGGAGTAGTCAATTGTTGCGTTCTAAATTGATGCCCAGCTCCAGAATGGCACTCTGGACATGCTCGGCATCCGACTTGAAGAGGGAAGATCTTTCGGGTTGTTGTACCACTGGAGCCCGTAATGCAGACTGTTCTTCCAGAGTCCAGCCAAGTATACATCACCGAGCCTGTGTGCTACCACACACGTCAGGCCAGACAACGCTGGCAATCTATCTGTGTCTTTTGTGAACTTCAGCCTTACATACTCAGCGACCGCTTTGCTGTACCACCAGTCGTATAGGTAATTCTGCCACTCGTCAAAGTTCAGCTTGCAGTGCTCGTGTTCGACCTCATCGAAGCCATCCTCTCTTGCCTTGCAAAGCATGTACAAGTTTTGAATAACGTGTAAAGAATCTGTCTTGAAGAAGTAAGATTTAGGAAAGTCGCCACATTCGCAGAAGATATCGGTCCGACAGTCCCACAGCAGCTCCGACTCCTCGAAGTAGAGAACTCTAGCGGACAACAGACGCTCTTGGTATATCCAGCCTCGCCTGAACAAAGGTGCAGGAGACCATTGGAATGGGCTGCTGTCTCCGTGCTGATGCAATTCGCGTCTGGCCAGGACTTTACCATCCGGTACATGTTTATGATTTGGGAAGGCTAGCTCAATCGACTTGTTGGCACGCGCCTTGAGAAAACCTTGGCCGTGGTTACTGGAGCTGCCAGCTGCAATGGGAAGATATGCATTTGCGTAGTTAGCCGAATTGATGCATTAGTCTGCTCGTCTCCAACATATACAACTCTCTTCGGCAGGCTCGATACTTGCCGCGGCTTGCAGTACTGATGAGCACTCTGGCACTCGTTGTCCCACTTCAGTATCAGCTCCCAGCATTCATCGGAATCGCAACGCGCAGCGACACGCCTTCGTATGCCGTCAAAGTATACTCGCGCATGGTCACCTGGCAGTGTTGCGCTGGTATTCTGATCGTGATCTGCCTTCTGTTAGAGGAGCACAGTCAGAGAAGTCATGCAGGAGGTTGCCATGTACCTCGAGGACTGTGCAAGTAGAGCGATTCAGTGTACGCACGCTCGTCCCGTCGTTCGGATTCATGTTTTGCTGCAGGATAGAGAGTGACTTGTATTACGTCTTCTATACTACCACTGACTTCGAGGAATACGTCGCGCCCTTCTACTCCTCACTTTGGAAAGACAGCATCCATCGCCCGGACAATAAGATCGCAACAGTGGCACTCTTGATCCTCAAAGTCGCTCAACGTAAACTCATCCAGCTGCCTCTGTAATCTGTTGAAGTCAAGGTCGTTGCAAACTGCGCAAGCTTTGTCCTTCTTGACGAAGCCTGAGTCGCCGTCGAGTAGAGACATGGTCTGATTGTGCATGTCCACATTCCACAAGGCATAATGGATGGAGGGGTGCCGGAATGTGAGCAGAGCCCGGGTGCAGAAGTGCGCCAATCAGCATCGAAGGCGCCACCCAGCCCTCGTCCAGCTGAAAGGACACCCCCGCCCTTCAACAAGTTGCGCTCATCCTCATCGAACCGCAACGAACATGGATTATATACCACTGATCATCACTTTATCGCTCGCAGGATCCGCGTTGTATCTTACCAAAATGCACTCCGACCTTACTCGAAAAGTCCAATGTCAAACAACGCCTTTCGTGCAGAACAAAAGTATCGCGGCTACGATACCCGAAACTGTTTGGAATAACCCCGACAAATACATCCTCCATCACGAGTATGCGCGCAAAACGATGCCTACGATCTCTTTAGGAAGAGAACCCGATGAGCACATGCTTACTCTCTATCTGCGGCACACTATGGCTGATTTCGCTACGCGTCCGCCTGCATGGGGCATCTGGTACCTCATCAAGGACGCCAAGGACCGAGCCACATTTGACACAGCATATATTCGTTCCCTTCAATTCGTGCCTGGAGATCGTGTCTGCGGAACGTATATTGTGGCATCACGAGAGAGCAGGCGCATCATCCTGGCTTTGAGTGCGCCGGAAAGTTACCGAGGGCCTCTGGTGGAAGGATTGTTAATCGCTGAAATCACGGAAGAGGGTGATCAGACTACTTTCGCAAACCACACGGTGATGTGGCGGGAGTATGGAAACGGACGCGCAGGGGTTCTGGAGGGGACTATTGGCAAATGGATGCACGGCTTGATGGTAAGAAGCTTGGTGGACGGCGGCGTGCGACACGTATTATCGATGGATGCAGGGATGAAGAAATCATGAGTCATGACCACCATACGAAGGTACACATGCAGATTGTGTCCCGTAAATGTGGTGCGCCTGCATCAGAGTCCTTCCCCTCTGAGCCGGTGCAACGAGGCCCAATAGTACCGTTTTTGCTGGAAGAAAACCGAATGCGACAGAAAATTGGCGAATCAGAAACTGCCCAATTCGTTATCACGTGTGTACCGAGACTCAGCCTTGCTCCCAACACTTGATGCCTGAACAGTTTGCCGGTGCAGAACACGCCATATCCATCTACAGCCGACCTGGAATCACACTCACTTTCGAAGGCGGATTGCTGTTGCGTAAGTTAACTGTTTTCACAGGAGACAGAGTCAAGTGCATGGGTCTGATAAAGTGGGGTAGATCTGTACGGCTCATTCCACGACTCGCCGTTGGCAAAGTGTTTCTTACGCGCTCTTCGTAAAAGAGTGGCTATCCTTTGGGATGCAAAAGCCATCAAACAATCTGGTCTGGACCAATAATGCGTCTCATAAACTGCAAGACTCTCAGTCTCGAAGAGTTCATTGGGAGCAATATCCTGAAATACGCCATATTATCCCACACGTGGGGTGAAGAAGAGGTCTCCCTTGCTGCATTCACTGCAGACGCAGCAGCAGCTAAGTTGAAATTTGGCTTCCGTAAGATTAAATACACATGTAAGTTAAGCAAGCTATCGCAGACGGACTCGGATACGCCTGGATCGACACTATATGTATTGATAAGGCTTCGAGTGCTGAGCTTTCCGAAACAATAAACTCGATGTTTAATTGGTACAAGGATGCTACCATCTGCTATGCATACCTTGAGGACGTCGAAGCGAGCCGCTTCGCTGAAATGTTTCCCAGGAGTCGATGGTTCAGCCGAGGTTGGACACTACAAGAGCTTATAGCGCCTGTCAAGATCAGCTTCCACGATCGGGCCTGGGCCCGAATGGGAACCAGGAGGCATCTCTCTGAACTGATCCACAATATCACCCACATCGATGAAGTTGTGCTCACGCGGGGTGTTGCCCGCTCCCAGCTACAACAATACTGCATCGCAAAGCGAATGGCATGGGCATCCCAGCGTGAAACCACACGGAATGAGGACATGGCATATTGTCTGCTCGGAATTTTTGACATCAATATGCCATTGCTTTATGGAGAAGGTAGTAAAGCTTTTGTTCGATTGCAGCAAGAACTCATCAACACAATTCCGGATAACTCGCTTCTGGCATGGGGCTCGCATGGAGAATTGCTGGACTTTGAACCGGATGCGGGCATGGACATAGACATCTACAACAGGATGCTATGGGGTCCGACGATGGCAGATTTGCCAAAAGAATTCGCGAAGTGCCACGATATGAGCCACTGGGTGGACTTGAATGCGACCTCAGCGTATACGATGACCAATCAAGGCCTTGAGATCGAAATGCCGTTGATCACGATCACCAAAGAACTAGACAGTATGACATTCGCGGGTCGAACATATTCAATCGGAATTCTTAGTTGCCGAACATCATCAAGTATGCTACTTGGGATTATTCTTGCGCACGTAATTGGTTCGGATGTTCACATGCATCGTGTGACATTGCAATCCGGAGTTCAGTGGAATAGAGCAGCCATGACGACCTTCTTAGTAAGTCCGAGGTTGGCAGCACACGCGGTCTCAAAGAGAATCGCCATCAAACACTTCCCCAAAACAGCTCCAAGCCAAGACATACAAAGACTCAACTACGGGTTTTTGGTTAATCAATCGCCGAGAGAATCTCCTGTCATGTATCGACCTGTTGGTGGGGTCAGAAAAGCCTGGAATTCGTGGGAAGAGCACACTTAATCCACCGCTTGGGATCCACAAAAGCGTGTCCTGACAGTGCAGGACAGCCCAGAAGATAATCCGATCATCGCGGTCAATTTCGAATGCCACTGCGGAGAAATTCCATGCGAGATAGGTGTGCTCGTAGTGGGTGATCACGCAATGGTACACAACAGATCCACGTGGTCGTCATGGAACATGGACAACTGTTCCCGCTTGCTAGAGCAAGATGCCCGACAGCCAATTAGAGATGTAGAGGAGGTCAGCCTGGTCGATGATCAGGGAAGGCAATGGGTCCCCTTCGTTCACCTGGGCGATGCAAAGCAAGTGAATAACTGGGTGATTAGAAGTATTGATGTGCATACCATAGAAGTCACCAACATTCCGAGAACTCAGTGGGCAGAGGAGCGGCAAAGGAGGATCGCGGGGCTCCGACGAGCAGATTGATTGTGACTACGAGTAGCCAAGAACATGTGTATAGACAACCACCTGCAACTCTGCAACTCCTCAATAGAGTCTCCAAGCTCCCTGTAGTCTCTAGGTGAGAGAATCTACTGGCAAAGAGTCACATCTTCATCCATTGTGCTCGTCTGCGATTCAAGGAACAATATTTGGCAAACATCTTCTCGATGCGGACTATTTTCTCAATTAACACAGAATTACAAGTGACCGGCGTCGTTACATTCTCCTTCGAATAACACGATGAAATGGTTTCCGTTCCTAATTTACATCTCGTCAGCGTTCCCGATCGCCGCCTACCTCTTCGGACTAACCCTCTACGTCTGCAAGCAGAAGCTCAAATGATGGACAACCGTACCTCCTCGCCTCCGAGAGGCTCGTAAGCTAGTGCTGATGTTGACTTAAACTATCTCGGCACAGGCGTACGAAGCAACACAATTCAAACAACAAAATCTACCAATACCTCTTTGAAACCGAACACGCCGCCTCTCACATATCCCAACACCCAACCCACCCTAAAGCACTCAAAATTGCCCCCAAACCATTTCAAATGCAAGAATGCTCGCGCCAAGTCCGAACCTCAGAACTCGGGCAAAGTGCCCACTCCTTCAGGACCAAGCGCAACCCCCGCCATCTCGCACAACAATTCGCAGACAATCTGACAACAATCTCAAACAAACGATAGTCCCTTGCCTCGCTACTCTCACCATCAGGCACGCCAACACTGCTGTCCCTTTGATCCGCTCAATCCCAGAATAACCCAGCATGTGTATTATAGAAAGGCTATGGTTTCGTTGTTCCGACCATCCAAATGTGTTCCACCCCCACCGCGACACTGATGCTTTCAACATACTCATCCCACATCGACCCAGCCGCGTCTCACATCTCAACCTTCGTTGTTCGCAAGCCAGTCACTATACAACATAGCCCATAGCCCGCTTTTGCAAGGACATCACATCACCAAGCTCACACATCACACACACCATCGCATCAAATCCACACATCCTATCTCAAGAATGACCTCTTCAACTTCGTGACGTGATATTGCTAACACCCATTCGCTACACACGCACCCATCCACTCAAACGCCGCATATACAAAAACCCAGACACACCTCCCGCCCCCAAACCATCCGCATCGCCTCCATGTACACCAATCCAAGACGCAGTCGCGCAAAAGTACAACGACCCTGAACACTTCAATGGTCGCTGCTCCATGGCGCCCATACCCAACGGCTCCGCGCAAAAATTTACCTCAAGTGTATAGACATGTCTAATCCTTCGTCTTGGTCTGCTTCTTCGCCGTTCCAATATGCGTATTGTGAACCTTTGTCGCAAACTTCAAGCTCGTAATGGTTTCCTGCAAATGCGCCTGGAGCGGGCTGACCATGACGAACATAAGGGTCTTGGAGTTACCGCCGAGGGAGTATTGGAGAAGGTAGGTCAACTGCATCGTCGTTAGCATTATACATTCACGCACTTGCTTTGTAGCTCAATCATGTCACGTACCTTTGAGTTCCTGTACGGTATGTGCGCGCCTTCCTTGCTTGACCCAAGCGCATTGATGACGTCGCCGAGACAGCTCAAGCTCTTGTTGATGTTTTGCGTTTCCTTTAGGCGAGCGCCCTCGGCCTTGGAGTGTTCGAGGCGCTCAGAACCAGCGAGATCCACGAGATTAAGGGTGCCTTCGCTGCGCTCGCCTGTGATTTCGTTGGTGCCGACGAGCTTGAGGATGAAGACTGAGTGACTTCGACTCGAGCGCATGTTCGCTTTGGTAGCGGCCACGGTTCTGTTCTTGCTCGCAGTATCGAGGATCTCATCGACGCGTTCGGGACCATCGAGAGGGACGCTGACAGTGTTCTCCAAGTATGTCTGCTTTTTCGCGGCGTCGTGCCTCACCTCCACCTTCTTCTTGTCCAGGTCCTCGGAGCGTCCAAGAAGGTCATTGTAGGTCTCGTTGTACACCTCAATGAACGAGCCGTGCATGGTATAACGCCAACCCTTCTCCTCGAGTCGTTGTGCCTCAGTGTAGATTTGAGCTGTGGCCCGTGGGATCATGCCATCTACCGATGACATAGTATGGGTCTTGCCAGCGCCAGTCTGACCGTAGCAGAAGATACAGACGTTGTATCCGTCCAACGCACTTTGCACCAATTGGCTGATTTCTTCGAAGACTTCGCCGTTCTGCGCTGCTGGACCGAAGACTCGGTCAAAGGAATATGCGTACGCGGAAGTGATGTCCTTGCCAGTAGCACTCTGCTTGCTGGGGCCTAGAATAGATACCTCCTTGCTGTCAGTCTCGGTGTCTGGGAAGGAGATCGTCGCGGGATCGGACTCGCTTGCATGTGTTGGCCGCACACGACACATGACTCGGATGTTGCCCTTGAGCTCTTGGACCTGATTGAATAGTTTGCGCCGCAGTGTCTCCTCCTGTCGAAGCTTCTCGTGAGCCAACTCGGCTGCGTCGATAGCGTCTTGCATCCGTCGGTGAAGATCGTTGAAAGCTTGTGACTGTGCTTGGCTGTCAGACTCGAGGAAATGGATCTTCTCCTTCATCGCAGTGTTTGCTGCATCCAGTGTGAGATTGTTTGACGTCGCTTCAGTTAATTGGCCCTGGAGCCCCGCCCTCAGTATGCGCTCGCGATCGAGTTCTGATTTGACGTTGATCAGCTCGCCCTGAACGAGCTGCATCTCCCGCTGCTTTGCGTCCGCCTCGACTGTAGCTGTTCTAAGCTTGGACTCGTACTCCGACTGAATCTTTTGCGCCTCTTGTGACCTTCGCTCGCGCTCAGCTTCGCCGTCGGCATTGACCTTCTTTCGGAGCGCGGCCAGCTCTTCGTTGTGTTCCTTCAGCAACTTATCGATTCGGGCTTCGTATTCCTTGCGCGTCTTCTCCTCTGCCTCCTCCCTGTCTCTCAAGGCACGCTTCGCATCCTTTTCGTATTTGTGCTCCAAGTCGTCCATCTCGTTACGAAGCTTTCGTCGGAGATCCTCGGTCTCGAAGGAGTGGTTCCTCTGTGTCATCTCCATCTCCTTCTTCACCGTGTCGAAGCAACTCTTCGTGTCCTTGAGGTCTGATTCCAGGTTCCGGTTGACAGTCTCTAATCGTGCGCGTAGGACCTCGAGCTCGGTGACTACGGGTATGTTAGTGGATGATGCATTCATGTCTCGGATGTCTCTCTTACCCTTGCTCTGCAATTGCTGTATCGTCTCCTTGTAGTCGGTCGCTTGTTGCACATTTCCCTCCATCTTCTCTTTGAACATTGCGAAGTTGCGCTCCATGGCCTCGATACGGTCATCGTAAAAGTCTGGACAATAGTCGTTAGTAAATTTATTCAAGAAACGTGGCTGCGCTCTTGGTGTTGATCGGAACAGCCACACAGGCATGGGCGTCGGCGTCTGCCGCGTAGGTGTTGCCCGGGGAATATGAGAGGGCTTAGGAAAAAGGTTTGACTCCTTGCCACGAATTGTTCCACGTCCGACGCGACTGCCTCGATTTGCTGCTTCTGGAGCACCTAGTCCGAGGGCTCCAAAGTTGGTGCAGATTTCATCGCAGCTAGTATCGGCAGGCTCTTCCGTGACTGGTGTACAAGATCGGAGCGTGCAAGGAGAGGAAGTTGCTCGTGGAGCGGACAAATGAGAGGGGCGCTTCGGCGCTACATTGAGAGAAATGGGGCGTCTGTTTGATGCTGAATGTGCATTCTTGGACACTTTGAGTGTCTCTTTGGGGTTGGTTGAGATAGGAAATGGTGGCACACCTTTGCGGTCAAGCCTGTCATCCTCGTCGTCTTCGTCGCGCTGTTGCTGCATGGCTGTACCTGGGCGCATTCCATGATGATGCGATTTGCTCCTCGCATGATTTCCGTTGGATGTTTTTGGGCGCGCATTATTGGAAGGAACACGCGCACCATGTCCTATGCTACCGCCGTATAAGGACCCGGAGCCTGGTTTCGAGGCTTTATTCGTCGTCGCTCGCGAGACGGAGGCTGCGAAGGGGCGCGCAATCGCATTCTTAACGCTGGTGCCTAGAGGACGCTCGCTCGCAGGCGCCGCAAGCTTGCGCTCATATTCTCCGGCCTTCTTCCAGAGAGGTTTCCGCTTGGCTTCGGGCTCGGGCACTGTGGCAATCAGCAATTCGTTCCACATGACGGTGGCTACGAGGGAAGTATACAGTTCGAAGGCTTATGTTTGTTCGGGGGCGACGGCAATGCGCGTCGCGAATTCGTGCTCGCGTCCTGCAGCTCGCTCAGCGGACGAGCCTGAGAAGACGGCTTTGGTAGCTGGGAGAATGACGAGGGAGGCTTTATGCCAGAGGGTTTCGAGAAGCCCTACATCGCGTATGTTGTTAGTAGGTTCCTCAAGTAAACAATCATTGATCCGTACCTCATTCTCGTTGGCCATCTCCGCCTTGATGTAGTCCATGATGCGCAAGAAATAAACAATATCACCAGAACATACTCTATCGCTGCCGAACCAAAATCGCGTCGTCGACAATGTTGGTGGGTGAAGTTGACGATGTTGCGGAGTCGATGTCACCCGTGTTTACAAACATAGCAGCCGCACAACCCCTGTCGCTGGCTAGCCACAATGGGCCTAGCGTCTCGAACCCACTCGGAAATCATCGCGCCCAACACCACAAACATTGAATTCACTGCGACTGCTCGCGACTGGAAGTTGTTGACTATGTTATCTGCACCTGTTGCATACTTTTCAATGTTCTCAGATCAGCAACTCAAGCTCGCTCTCGGCGTTTATTGAAAGGGCTCGCGAACCGAAGCCTTACAAATGGTGTCCAATCACTGCCCTGAGGGCGCAGCATGCATTCAGCCACGGAACACCAGTGGCTATTCTCCCGCTGCTGGCCCTCGGGTTCCTCCTCGGGAAGAGACGATCCAGGCGTCATCCCATCGATGGGCATGAATACGTTCATAGTGCGGAACACAAAAACACGCCCTTTACAACAGGCTCTAATACTTCAGGATATCGAGGTGCAAACGAACACCAACAATTCATGTCACGCAATGAGATGCAGAGAAATCCAGCAGCCAGAGTCCATCAACTCCATTTACCGGAGTTCGTGCACCAATAGTTCGAATATCACGATAGGTTGCGAGCAGCATGACAGGGTCTCCAGAACGGGATCAAATTACATCGATACCGTGTGGCCGATGTTCCAGGGTCGCACATATGACAGGAGCTGTATTCAGCCATGCGCGAAGCCATTGTGATGTCCATTTCGCGGACGAGGCCGCGCCTACTCTCAATAGATCCAGAATCTTATACTTGCAGACATGCAATCCTTGCCAAAGTTCTTTCCGGGATCACGGCTTTTGTAAGTCATTCACCGATGAAACTGTCTTGTCCATCCGCAGCAAAATACGGTACTAGTTTTCTTAGCACACAAAAGAACCTGGGACAGACACAGTTGGAAATGGCCAACACCAGCCTAGGGCAAGCAGTTGCTGGGATACTGTCGAAGCTTCAGGAGGTATGTTACATGTCGTCCTGGCCATCAATCCATAGTCCGTTGTCCAGCTTTGACCTGTCAACTTTTTGACAACACACTGCGGGAGCTCAACGCATGACCTAGCCTCGCGTGGCGAACATCAGGCATCCAAGTCGCCGACTTTGCGACTTTTCTCCACGCCTCATACATGCATTGTCATTGGACTCACGCAGAGCCACCACCAGAGTTTGCTCATGTGGTCAAAATCAAGAACAGATGATAAAAGGGGCGAAGGCATAACCCAGGTCGTTCTGCTTCGCCTTGCGCGTAATATCAGGACAGCCTCGTGCATGGTGGCAAAAGTTGTGGGGATGTTAACAAGCCTAAGCCACGCTTGCGAATGTCTCACCAATTATACGTTTTCGCCGTATCAGGAGTTCAGCCACCTCTCCGCGGACCAGGAAGCGGGCATGATAGCAGACTCAGTTCACTCGAGATTCTGCTCATCTCTACCAACGAAATTTGTCGGAGCTCATATAATCGTTTCCAATTCTTTTAAATAAACAAAGTCCAAGAACCTGGTCTAAAGACCATACTGCACTGGGTATACCAGTATAAATCGGATCCATGGTAGGGTGTGTCTGCATGCTGCAGCGGCACGGGCGGGGGCATCAGTTGCGATGTACCCTTACAATTGGTCTGTGATCTGGCCCCCAAAAGCCATGTCGCATTTGAAAATAGGATTGGACATGCGGTTGGTGGCCTCGCTTGGCAACCGCTCCGAGACCAGAGTGAGTGTCACCTCTGATTCTATCATCCAGCTTCGTACTCTCGTTCAACCACATGAACAGCCATGTCTACGTCAACAACGGTCACACCTGTAATTATAACCGATGCGGCTTCCATTAGCGGCTTCAACCGTGGTCCCATTACGACTTTGTTCGCGGCTCCTCCTTCATGTACCGCAACTGTGAGCATCGTCGATAGGGCGTCAGCATACTATGTCGGCCACTACGGGAGTTACTATGATCCCGAATGTTATCCTTCCAACGAGGCTGGAAAACCGGCATCGAATTGGGACAAATATTATTGTACGCCATGTGTAGGCATACGATGCGCATACTCGATTAACAATACGCAGATAGCCCAGCCATATGTCCCTCTGGATGGAGTATCGCGACCAGCTTTCCCAGCCTCGTCCCCGCCGCGCCACCGCGAACATCATATACCATCAACTCGGATACCACGGCGGCATTATGCTGTCCCTCGTCAGTAGCAAAGTTGGATTCTCGCGTAGTCTGCGTACTAATCAGCCTCCAGCGGTTACGTGTATTACACCATGGGCCACCAATGTACGTCCACCGTCCCAGCAGGACAGGACCTCACGGTGAACTCCTATTCCCTGAACGGCATGACATTTGCCCCCTCTCTCAAAACAATACCTCAAATCTCCAAGACTGTCGTCGTGAATGATGGCATACCCATCATGTGGCAAGCCTCCGACTCGGCAGTACTCGCACGCGCTTCGACCATGTCTTCAACTCCTGACGCTACCGCCTCCATTACACCAGTTGGATCGTCTCCAGCCCCCGATACCTCACAATCGTCGGGTGGCCTCTCCACGGGCGCAAAGGTCGGATTAGGCGTCGGCATACCAGTGGCCGTTATCGCGTTGCTGGCGATGGGATTTCTGCTCTGGAGACGGCGGCAAAAGTCTCGACCAGTTCCCGAACTTGACACGGCACAGCAGCAGCATACGGGATACAAGGATGCGCCGGCACAAGGATACTACCCACAAGGAGACTACCCACAAGGAAACTACCAGCAAGAGAACTACCATCAAGGGCAACCGCATTATGAAATGCACACTAGTCCTGTTGAAAGGCACAATCCTCAGGAGCTACCTGCTACACGGCACTAGTACTCTTGCCGTATTCCGGCGCGAGAGATGTTGCCGGTTCACGAGTTCCTGGACTTGGGAATGGACGGTGCTTACCGCGTCTTGATCTAAGTCAGCGAGGCCTGGGATTATAACAAGGCTGCTTTCTATTCTATGTCAATATTAGCGAATGCGAGCAACACCATGAAGACTGTGTTACTTTGGAAGCATTACTTAATCATCATATAGAATGCGAGTCTGTTGATGGGGGCCACGACAATGTCCATGCTTTGGAATACCAAGGCGCGCCTGTTCCCCACACTCCCGGATCCCGCAGTACCAACGGACACCAACGTATCCAATCGCACAGTGGGATTGAAAGAAACTCAGCAAGAAGAGATGGCCGATTTAATCTATCAGGACTGGCGCACTGGTGGTCTACTCATGCGATGAGTCGCAAGTAGTGCTCACTGCAATGAGAGCTCAGGATCGAAGTAGACTCTTACCGCGTCGAATGCCATACTTTTCAAGCTTCGATGTTCGACAGCAAGCCGAACTCAAGCTGTGGTCGGTGTGGTAAAAGTCGGGCCAACATGGCTGAGTCATGAAAACAACTCGCTCGGCTGGTCTCTGACTTCACCCGAAGATTTTTAAATATCATGGAGTTTTTTTCCATCGCCGAGGACTTCAATCCCAAGAGATCTCTGGTGCGCAATTCATCGCCATGAACTTGGCCAGCAAGGTCTGGAGATTCTTTGATTATATTTAGCTGGTTGGTTCTGATTCGAGGGTGGTCGACTTATAGATAATTGATTTCGAATTTCTAAATAAATAGACTGTAATAAACACGATGAATAGACCATAGTCCATCTCGCAACAAGATTTCGAGTACTATGCCTACCGTGTGAGGGTTGACGCACGAGAAAGCTGTCTTCTCTTCCCAGATCAAAGGATCATCGTCCGGCTGTGTCTGCTTTCCCCGCACCAGGCTGAGATGCGATGCAACGCGAAAGCGCCAGCGCACACCTAGTGTGCCTCTTGGTCTGCCTGAGGGATAATGATTTCGATGCCACAACGTGCTCCTTAGCTGAGTGAGTATTTGAGTCACGTGGCAGTGCATTTCGTGTTTTAAACACGGGTCGGTCACACTATAAAGTTGGGTGGGAGGTAAGATTGAACACTACAAAATGGCTTATCTTGGGACCAAACTCAGGAACCGTCGGTAGGGCGCTTCCACATCGCGACAATAGCCTGAAAACATGACAGAAAGTAGAATTTGAAAGCTGTTGGGTTGTCGGACCTCCACCAATAGTCCTTCGCCAGCTGGCCGTTTGACCGGTGACACAAGGCTGTAAGGCTCTCCAGCCTTGATCATCGCCCAACAGATGGTTACCTTCAAGAAGCCTTCGCTCACTTGTGACCTGATTGTGGAGCCCGGTGAGCCTTAGTGTCTTGTGTTCGTGAAACACTGTCAGGTCCTTTTGTCGCGATGTCCTCCTCTGAGCAACCAAAAATGGCCGTCTCGATAGTCGCAGGCACCAATGGCCTGATACAACTAGGTCTGTCCATCTCAGACCTAGCCTTACTCATCGATCAGGGTAAAAAGGTCGGCAACTTTGTGCGCGCGGGGCAAAACGACAATGACCTCTTTGATGTTCTCGATGAGGACAGGGAAGCTGTACTCAGGAGGAGTGGTCTTGTGGATGCGCGCGAAATGGAAAGAAGATGGCCAATAGTGAATTTCGTTCACCAGGGCGCGAAGGTAAAAGGCAAGATTGTAAAAAGCCTCCAGACACAATCCTCGGTACCCGTATCAAACCCGCGGAAGAAGAATAAGAGAAACACCAAAGACGATGTGGATAGCTTCACATGGGTAATGGTCGCGATAACGTCAGCGCTGGATGAATGCTTGCCATCGCACGATATACAAAAGCTTCTTATTCAAGTCTTCGTTGAGGTCTTGAATCGCGACGACGACATTGCACCTGCGCTGAGAGTACACATCAAAAGGAACATCGAGTCATGGAGGTCTTTCGCTTGTGCTAGGGACGTTGCAAATTCAGTCAAAAGACAGATGCGCAAAAGCCTGGCAAGTTGCGAACCCGATCAGCATCCAGTATTCGCCGTCCCTCAATTGAACCAGGCGGAGGCGGAGGACATGAAGAATATGCTTGTATGGCTTCTCGAGGGGGAAGCGACTGGATTCATCGCAATGTCCCCAATTACCTTCTCCATCGCCGAGGCTTGGAAACAGGTCGGGCTTGACCTGTGTACCAACGGAAATCCTGTTCGCGAAAGTCAAGCTTGCGTGGGGTACAGCGATGGTATTGGAAGCTTACGGAAGATGGCCAACGGGGTCGTGCCAACACCAAGAGGACTCGGGTCGCAGTCCCTCCAGATTTCCTGGCCTCGCGACAGACCCGAGTCCATGATCGATGCACTCGGAGTCGGCCGCGCTCTGGAACAAGCCATGTACAAGGCCTGGCAGTACGGGACAGAAGCTGCTGCCGGTCTAGAATTGGTGGGTGAAGCGGATGGACCATTTGAAAACACAGCGGAGGTCTACTACAGCCTTCGAGTCCCCGACGATGCCCACGTGAACAGAAGATATAGTCCGCACATTGGAATGCTGGTCGATCAAGGATTCCCTGGAGAGGCCGAGAAGTCGCACGCGGCGTTGGAGCACATCTTAGAAGGCGAGCCAGCAGATAGCTTGCGATGGCTTCACACCCACGTAGCCCAAGATTATCTGCTCAGAGTCGACAATGTGGAAGTCACGCGAGAGCCGCAGTATGGTCCCGTGTACTTCAAGTATCAGGCTGTCATCTTCGGTTTCTACTACGAGCTTCTCAAACAAGTAATGTCTTTTGATTCCAATTTGGTTGAGCAGACGGCTTACTTTCATGGGATATGGGGTGCATATAGTACGATATTTTTGGCGATGTGTACACAGCTTGGTCGCTGTCTGAGAAGAGACGGCAGGGTAAGCCGGGCTCACATTCTATATGTGCTCGCGGCAATGTACAACGGCCGACGCAAGATCTTCAACACTCATTCGGCACTTCCCAGACTCGTTGGGATTCTCGGACCAATCTCGTTGCTGGCATTGCCCCTTGTGCACACGACGGACGAGCCAGTCAAAATTGCCAAGATCGCTGTCGTTGACCTGCCAATCGTTGACCTCATTTCCGACAGTGCTGATGGCGAATTAATGGCAAGTGAAGGCGGAGGCTTAAGTTTCGAACATGCGAGTGAGCATTCCAGTGCTACCACCATTGTAAACCCTACTGGTCCGACTCATATGTGGACTGTACATCCATACATGAGCATAGCACTGGGCGGGGACAGCACTGGCGGAGTAGCTATGGCCGCTCGCTGTGGGAAGAGACTCGTCGGATGGTTCAATCCAGTGGCGGCTGATATCTCTTTTCTCAGCTCATCTTATTTGAAGGAGTCACCTAGCGAGGGAGAGGTGGTTGCTTTCGAAATAAAGGATGAGCATTGGCAAGCAGGGAAGGCTTTCCAGCCAAACCCCGACTGCTCCGGCCTCAACTTTGGCATCGTGAGCTCCCATGGCTCTGCTGCTCTACGATATGCTGCCGCTGGGTTCTATGCCGAGAAGGGCGAGGAGATAGCAATCGCGCGGTCTGCTGGCGAATTCTGCGGAGCTTTCGATAGACTGCAGGCACAAGATCAGGGTATTGTAATAGCGTAGACATCGCAGGTCATTTCTGAACATGTTCACAGCTGCAATGAAACCTCAGTATGCTTCTTTCTAAAGTCCTAACAACTTTACCCGGATTTCATGTATCTAGTTGGTCGTCCTGACTGAGCAATCTATTTTCGGCTACCGAGAGCCCCACCTTAGGTTCACTCGCCATCGCCATTGCCTCCCGTGAAATATGGCTGAGTCGCACGGCATCAGCTACACATGTCTTTTTTCAAGACTAGAAAGCAATAACAGCTTCTTGAAGCTGATCAACAGCGTGGTAATCGGCCAATGCATCGTCGACACCACGGGTGTTCATACTAATGTTACGCTGTTGCGCATCTGGCAGTAGTTATGAAACTAACAACGTGGGTATAGAATAGATAATCATTCCATCATCGATCTTAGCGGTGTTCGATAGGCAACGGGAGCATTCGAAGCTTTGGTAGAGACTTTGGTAGAGAGATCTGCTGTCTATGACGTCTTCTTGGCGCCCAGATCTTGACAGTAAGCGCAGCGGGGAACGTAGCTCGCGGCATATCTACATAAATAGAATATTTGTGGGGGCGGTGTTTTATGGACCCTATTTTGTGCTCGTCGCATTGAGGCTGGCGTGGGAAGATGTGATCTAGGTATTGGTGGGTCGCAAAGGTTGTGTAAGGGGCAGCCGCTCTGCCGGTGAAACAGTGAGCAAACATCCTGCAAGGCGCACAGCCAGCCGCATCGTTCTACTGCTATCACAACTAACTGCAAACACTGTTCAATCAGAGATGAAGCGCACTATGAAGACCAGCTGCATAACCTACTGAATCTCAAAGGGGCAGTATGTGTGGAACACAGAAAAAAATGAGGGATTGAACGTTCCAACCGACACAGCCCCGTCGGATGGACTTTAAACCCTGCTCGTACTCCTCTGGTGCTTGGCAGTGCCACCGAGGGGCAATAAGTCTTACTGAGGTTCGCATCGTATAGCGGTTGAGCTTTCTAGGGGATTTACAATGCTCGCAACGCGGATCTGACAATCCTGAATTGCTGGTCAACTCACCCGAAATACCGGTATTGAAAGCAACAGCCACCATGTTTCGATTTCCACAGACGAAACCTCTCGACTTGCGACACAGTAAACGACGACCTCGACATGGCTGGTATCCCCCGGGTTTGCAGTGGTGGATCCTCTCCATTGCAGTGTTACTGTGCTGGATCTTCATTGCCGTTCTTCAAACATATCTTCACAGGAGCCAGACGAACGGCGGGTTGATCTTCGCACCGAGAGTCAGCGACCTACCACTACATCGCTCTTTCTCGTACTTCTATCTCCCAACCATCATTGCTGTGTTCTTCAGCATCTTTATTCTCTGGATTGACCACGATGCGAAACGGTACGAGCCCTATCGTCAAATGTCGCAATCAGGAGGAGCTCTCGCCGAAAACTCGATACTTTTGCACTATCCTTTCGATTTTGCCCTCTTCGTGCCCGTGGTCGCAGCTAGGAGAAAGTACGCCATCTATTCTTGAGACTCTCAATTGTCTACACTAACCAGAACAAGGCACTGGCTTGTCTTTTTTGCTTCCTTTGCAGGCTTGTTAACAACATTCGCCGTAGTGCCATTGCAAGCTGGTTTCTTCTCTACGAAAATCGTTATCCAACACTTTCCGCAAGACTTCAATATTTCGAGCAGCTTCATGCACTCTTCCACTCAAGAAGAGAAGTTGAGCTTAGGCTATACTCAATCTGCCTATGGTATTTTGAAATTGAATGAAACGCTACCGGCCTTCACCACTCGAAACTTTACGCTGAAGCCATTCACTGCTTCCAGCCGACTTCCTACGCTAGCAGATACGTGGACTTCTGGCAGTGTCCTCTACGGTATGGGTCTCAAATGCGAGGAAGGGCGTGCATCAGGACCCATCAATTCCACAGTGCTCGTTGAGGAAACAAAGTATTACGCCTCACCTGATGGTGGCCTTTCTATTCCAGTTCGAGAGAATGTCACATATCCGTTCGTTGCAGAAGGAGGGTTCAACAGCTCTACCGGCTGTTACGTCGGAGAAAGAGAACGTAACAACATAACCGAAGGTAGCCAAATAACTGTGCTAGGAGATCCCAAGCCGAAGACATACAAGAAGTACTCTGCCTCATACGAAGGCTACTTCGGGGTATCGCTCGCGACTGCTACAGTCTCCGAGAATCTCCGAGACATACCCAAGTGTGGTGAGCGTGGCAATGGAACGTTCTACGCTTCGTTCACTCGGAATAAGAAGAGCGAACGCGACCCGGACAATAATGTCACTGCCATCTTCTGCAAGATGTCCTACTACGAACAAGATGTTGAAGCGACAATAAATGCAGTGACTGGACATCCATCCCATGTGGTTCCTCGAGGGGCAAAACGTCCGATATCCGCAGATATCTTCAACACGACAGTTTTCGAAGACACACTTGCGGCGGGCGAACGCCAGATCTTAACGCGAGATTCAACGGTCCCCGTAACCAGACTAGCCTCCTGTCTTAAATACCTCTCCAGCTCAGATTTGACCCCGTCCGTGTTTGCGACTTCACCGCTCATGACAACAGTCATGTCTGAGTGGACAGATCGCTTTGAGGAACTTTTGGACCCGATGAAGCTAGGAGAAGCCTATGAGTCTATCTATCAACTTTTCTTCGCTCGTGCGATGGCTGATATTCTCAAACCCAACGGTTCTGCGTCAGAGACTGTGACAACGGGACGGCGTGGAGAGCAGATCGAAGCAGTCGTGCTTGAGCCAGTCTTCGTTTATCTGGTTGAGGTCTTTTTGGGGCTCATATCTGTATCACTACTAGCTTTGGTTTGGATGCAATTCACGGATCGCACTGATGGCACACTGGCTGATGATCCTGGTAAGCAATCTTTACTCAATGAGATGACGCACTTACGAACGTTCCAGCCTCTATATCCAACATCATGTCTTTAGTCGCAAATGATAAACGTCTTCTCGAAAGCTTTGAAGACCTGGACTGCGCGCCGAAATCATATTTCAGAGAGAAGCTTTCCTCGCACAGATACACACTTAGAGATGATGCCTCGAGCCACTCGTGAGTTTTCTTGGGGTTTTGGGTGCCCTTCGCTTACAAGTCTAGTATCACTACCATAGAAGAATCGAAGAAGCTCTTACGCGATGAGGAAAGGAAAGAATCAGAGCAACAAGTCGTGTCGGAGCCAATCAGGCCCGCGGAGCTCCACGGGTTTACTGCAGCTATGGCTATCAGCTTATTTCTAGCACTTCTGATAACGCTCGCTGTTCTATTCAGCAAGTCTAGATTGCGGGGTAAGTCGTATCGACGCCTTTGAAATGACCGAACCTCGTATGAACGCTGACACCTAACAGGGCTAGCGCTACCGTCGCAAGATCGCATTACGCGAAACCTTATAGTCGAGTATCTTCCCACACTGACAGCAACACTGATCGAGGCTGGCTGGTACGTGATCAACCGATTACTCTGCGTGTTGCAGCCTTTGGAACAGATGCGCGGGCTCTCGGGAGCAAGTGCAGCTCGAAGCATATCACTCAATTATAACATAAGCAACCACCTGGCGCACGCTACCATCTAGCGCACGCGCCCCGCACCACCACCCAAACACTCCCTAAAT
>QVXC01000495.1:0-24016 GCA_003501895.1 Phaeosphaeria sp. A1 3.1a | reverse complement strand
GCTAGAGGCTAGGGGAGAGAGAGTAGAATGGAATCAAGTGTGGTAAGTTACGCTAAATAGCTTTGATAGCCACGATACTTCATGTTCTTGCTCGTGTGTCATGTTACCTCTTTGTAGCGCGGAGCTCATTTCAGTGGACAAGGCAAACGTGGGAGAGGTTTCGTGAGTCGATATATGTAAAGACACATATATCTTGATTTGATTTGAATCCATTCATTGATTGAAATTTGAGTTATAGGGTATCCTATATGCTTGCCAGCCACTGCTATAGCGAAAGCAGCGCTCTAGCATATTTTGCCGAATTTGCTCCACGCCTGAAGTGCCGTATGCAGATACTGGACGATCTGTCGGTCGCGCACTTAGTGAAGTGTTAAAAATAGTCGGGTCAAATTTACGTCTGTCAACCGCTCCTGCCACGAAGTTTTCTTTAGGAGTGCTTGAAAAGGATCAGGCTTAATCCGGCCTCTGTATCATTGAAGCGTATTGTGGTGCGTGAATTGCTTGAATCTCCTTCAGTGATGGTGTCGTGATGGAAATTGTTCTCCCAGCGAGTCGAGTCCCGCGCACTCAAGTCGTGAACATGCTGTGGCATTCAGCAGCTCGCTCTGCTTCTTTCGTTCATCGTTCGTCATTCATGACATCCCCTTTGGTGGAAAGCTACTCTCCTTCTTGACACCCTCCTTCGAGATTCTCGAAAACTTAAGCGTTGCCAGTCCCGCCCACTGGCCATTCCACTCTTTCAGTTTCCTCAAGTTGGCAGCGTCTTCAAGATCCGGTACCCAGAAACCTGACGCATACTCGCCTTGCTCCTGAGCACGTGCCTGCTCAAGAAGAGTCTGGCGCGTACTGGCTGGTCGACCTGCACGGCGCTCTGCTTTCAGCTTCAGCAGCTCCTCGTCATCTCGGCCTAGGAAGTCCTCGATCATGGCCTGGATTTTTGGGACGCTGACTGGTGAGTCGTGTTCAGTCGTGTAGGACTGGAACGACTTGATTCGTAGCACTAGTTAAAATCAATACATGCGCAATTCACGTGATGTGGAAATAGACATACAGAAGTGGCGATTCTGCTTTTCGCGCAAGGATGAAAGGCGGTTGATCTTATCATCTCGTTGAGCGGCTGCTTGTAGGCGTCGAGTGTCTCTACTGCCTTCGTGTAGATTCGGGTTCTTCCCCTTCTTCTTCGTGATCTGCTTGTGTACTTTGTCGAGGCGGTGGCTGACCATTTTGGATTATCGTGCTGCGTACTGGTATCCACAGGTCAGGTTCGATCTAGAAATTTTGAGATCCTCGTCGGAGGTCGGAGTTAAGAAAGTGGCGCTAATTTGATCAGGCTAGGCAGGAACCAGTGGCTAGCGCGGCGCGTCTATTGTGTATCGCGACGGTACTCGATCTTCGAGAGAGTACGATCGCAGACCAGCCTTCTCTGTTTGTTGCTTGCTTTTCCCGCGATGCACATGTAGACGACCCTTTCCCGGCACACCACACGACATGACACAATAGCGACACCCATAGAGCCATTGACTGCCCAAACGCGTGAGGGGCAAATACTACAACATGGGCATCTCTGGTTAGCACCCTGTCACACCTGTCAAAGAGCAAGATTGACCAGATCTCAGGTCTCCTTCCGCTACTAAAATCAATTCACAAGCCATGTAACCTCAAGAAGTTTGCCGGCAAGACGATTGGCGTCGATGCCTATGGCTGGCTCCACCGCGGCACGGCTGCCTGTGCCATCGACCTGGCCCTGGACAAGCCAACGACAAAGTACGCGGCCTTCCTATCAAGCCCTAGCACTAGCTAATCTGTCCAGATATGTCGAATTCTGCATGAACCGCGTCCGCATGCTCATCCACTTCGGCATCACTCCCTACATTATCTTCGATGGAGACAACCTACCGAGCAAAGCAGGCACGGAGAAGGACCGGAGAGAGAGGAGAAAAGAGGGGAAGCGGCTGGGATTAGAGCTACTCAAGGTTGGCAAGACCGCTCAGGCGCATATAGAGTTGCAGAAATCGGTCGATGTCACACCGGAGATGGCACGAATGTTCATCGAGGAACTCAAGCATCACAACATACAGTATATCGTCGCGCCCTACGAGGCAGACTCCCAGATGGCCTACTTGGAACGCAAGGGCATCATCGATGGGGTGCTCTCGGAAGACTCGGATCTCCTCGTCTTTGGCGTCAAGTGTCTCATCACCAAGCTCGACAAGTACGGCGACTGTGTCGAGGTAAATCGGCAACACTTCACAGCCTGTAGAGAGGTCAGCTTTGTAGGTTGGTCAGATGCCGATTTCCGCAGGATGGCCATTCTCAGCGGTTGCGATTACCTTCCGGGTATTGGCGGCCTCGGTCTCAAGACGGCACACAGGATGTTGCGAAAGCACAAGACTGTCGATCGTCTGGTGAAAGCTGCGCAATTCGATGGCAAGCTGAAAGTACCTGCTGGTTTCATGGCAGCCTTCGATCAAGCGGAGAAGACTTTCATGTACCAATGGGTCTTTTGTCCGGCTGCGAAAAAGCTTGTGCACTTGACGCCCCTGGCAGATGGCGTCGATATCGCCGACATGCCCTTCCTGGGCGAGGAGGTACCTGCGGAGGTCGCTCTAGGTGTGTCACGAGGCGACCTCTATCCACGAACAAAATTGCCTATGAAGATCGCCAGCATGCAGAAACCGATGGGTAAACCACTGGCACCAGCCCGACGCACTTCGGCAATTGTACAGACTCCCGATCTAAAAGGCACGAAGTCGATAGATACCTTCTTCAAGCCCAGACGCACGCCCTTGGCAGAGCTTGATCCCAACAGCTTCACCCCATCGCCGAGTCAGCAGGCTCTTCTTGAGCAGCAGCGTAGCAGCAATGGCTGGGCAGCTGTTCCAACCCCCCTAGCACGATTCCATTCGGAGACCGCAGCACCAAGCACAGCCCCACAGCCAGCAAGGCGAATTGCATCAGATCCAAGCGGTGGCAGGCGATCTGCACCTCACCCGACTAAGAGACAGCGCTTATGTTCTGATGTTGCTCTGGACACGCCTGCCGCGGGCGGCGAAGGTCTTGTGCGGAGCCAGTATTTCGCATCATCTGTGCCTGAACCTAGTCCTTCTCTACGGCCACGTAAGGCTGCCCGCAGAAAGTCTGGACAGGATTTCGACTTGTTCTCCGATGATTCGCTCCACGACGCTATGGCTGAGGTGGCAGATCTCGAGGAAGCCGCTTCGCAGCCAAAGAAGAAGTTGCGGATATTTTCTGACAGCTTGCAATCGGGCGTCAACAGTGCACCACAGTCAACTGCAACATCGAGAGGGAGCACTGAGCAATCGCAAGATAGCAGAGGGACTTTGACGCCTGCGAGCTCCTTTGGAAGCCCTGAACCCGACACAGTCTTCAGCTCTGCCATATCATCTCAGGTGCAGGAATTGCGAAGCAAGTTCGCTTACAAGCCTCCGCCTCCCCTGTGGTCACGATCGCCTCGTCCTATCGCATCCCCCATGCGGAGGCGAAATAAGGAAGCTTGGACTCCCTCGCCTTCGCCATTCGACCACGCCTCGAAACCTACGGCAGAGCCCGTTGTACCCGGCACGCCACCACCAGTACCTACTCAAGAGGATGAGCCAGAGATAGGCGATGCCGATTGGGCAGTGGCGGAAGCTGAAGTGGTTGTTGCCGCCAGCTCACCACCTGCAATGACACCCCATAAGAGACGGCGCTCATCATTGAAGGGTAGTGAGGATCTGCTTGTGCCAGACAGCGATGCGGAAAGCGAGTGTTCACCTCGCAAGCCTATGGTTAGCTTTTCACGGTTTGCTTTTGCCGGTTGAAGATTTAGCGACGCACATCTTCGCACATTTCTATCGCGAGCATTGGTTTGGCACGATCTTATATACGTTGCTACGAACACGGCTGGACGATCCCACATTCTCGGACGATATTATTTAGCGCACGATGCACCTGTACCATTTTTCATTGTTGCTCATATAGATAGTGAGTAGCGTACGTTCAATACCCATTTGTTTTGATCACAACCAACATGGCTACATTGTTGCACCATCACCACTCAATTGCCCTACCCACAAACAGCGGACACCAAACTCCCTGAATTCGAGCACGCTGATGAACAAAGATTCTTTGATTTCAATCATGTGTCTGGTTTTCTGAGCTGTGGCTTGTTCTTTCACGTGGCTTTGTTCCCATGTCGTTGTGCCGCATACGGCATCCCACCACGGAACAAGAATATTTAATCCTTCCCCCTTGGTCTTCTACATTGTTCCGGACTAAACCTGATCACACATTCCTACAACCAAATTTCGAAGCTTTATCGCTATCTACACGTTTATCACGTGCAATCACAAGACTCAACGACAACTCCAGACAATCATCTTCAACAACTCCAACAACTCCAATCATGGTTACTACTCGTAGGGCATCTAAACCGAAGGGGTTCTACAATGTCGTGAAACTCCAAGACGCAGAAGAGAGGAAGCGTACGACGGGCACGAAGAAGTCTAGCACGAAGGACGCGGGAAAGGCCAAGGGCACAGGAAAAGCCACGGGCAAGGCCAAGGCCAAGGGCAGCACAGCAAGACCAAGGCTGCTGCAAAGGCCGGATCTAAGGTGAGTCTTTGAAGAGGGGTTTGACAGTAGAAAAACGGAGTTGATAAGTGATACAGAAGAAGGAACCCATCAAGAAAGTGAAAGATGGGCGTGTTGACAAGAAAGACACAAAGAAAGGGGGAAAGGGTGCGAAAGCGAAGGTTGCGGACGTAGAGGAGGATGAGGATGAGGATGAGGACGAAGAGCCCGCGCCTGCACCGCCGAAGAAGGAGAAGAAGAAGGAGGCGAAGAAGACTAAGAGCTCGAAAGCAAAGGCCGCGGTTGAAGAGGATGAGGATGTGGCAGTGGATGTGGAAGAGGATGTGGAAGAGGATGTGGAAGAGGATGTGGAAGAGGATGTGGAAGAGGATGTGGAAGAGGATGTGGAAGAGGATGTGGAAGAGGATGTGGAAGAGGATGTGGAAGAGGATGTGGAAGAGGATGTGGAAGAGGATGTGGAAGAGGATGTGGAAGAGGATGTGGAAGAGGATGTGGAAGAGGATGTGGAAGAGCCCGCCCCTGCTCCGCCGAAGGAGAAGAAGAAGGCGAAAAAGGATAAGAAGGATAAGAGCTCGAACAAGGTTGACGATGATCCGGACAGGTAGATTAGAAAGAGTGGTGGGATGGAAGTGCTGAGAGAGTGGTTATACCCCTGGGTGGATGGATTTCCTTGTGTTAGTTTTGCGATTGAGTTGATATGTATACTAAAATTCATTTTTGCGATGGATCTTGTGTATTAGATGTTTGTGAGTTGTCAGATCTCTATGTGTGGGTGAGATCGATATCGCCGGCCTCAAGTTCTGTAGTTATGTTCTCCGTTCTTATGTTTGAAAATCTACAAACTCCACTGTCCCAAACCCCAGCACATCAAACCACATAGTCCCTCGCCATTCTCCAGAAATCCCCTACAAATTCACCGCCGTCTTCCATGTACTTGACGAACTCATCACATCTTCCAATCGTATCGATCTCGCACACAACATAATCAACCACCAATTTCCTCAAGCCATCGATAGTCCCGTCTTCCTTTCTGTCCGGCAAATCTGCGTTCGAGTACGCAAATCTCGCGAGTTCAATGATGTCTCCAACGCGCGCTATGAACAGCTTGAAGTTCATGAGGGTCTTGTGCAACTTATCGAGAGTCAGCGCCCTGAGCGGCTCTATCAGACGCAAATGTGCAAAGCAGTATAGTCGTGCGTGGGCGAGAAGCACTGGCGTGAAGTTCTGGCCCACGGCAGTGTTGGGTTTGGGTTCGGACTGTTGCAAGATTTGAGCTTTGAGCCTGCCGTCGTCTAGGTAGGTCCGATCATTGAACTGGGTTGGTAACGGAGTCCTCGAGATGGGGTTGGATTCATATGGAGGTTCAGGAGGGGGTATCTCCTCGGTCGGAATTTCATTGGGTGGCTCGGCGATTGGGGGCTACTCGTATGCTTCTGGAACAGTCTCCACATACCCCTTCTTACTCTTCTTTTTCTTCTTACACGGCAAAATGGCCAAGGACTCGCCGTTCTCGTTCTTATCGTCTTCCCATGGTGGCGTGGTGTAGTCGCCGCGGTATGCGTATTCGCAAAATCGGATGAAGTCGTCGACCCTCACATCTTCGATTTGCGCACACCGCGTTGCAGCTTCCCCCATTCCGCCATTGATAAGTGCATAGAGTTGCTGGCTGGTAGCAGCAATCGCAGCTGAATGAATCACGATGGGTTTTCCTCCTTGGCCGACGTAGAAGGTAAATTGCTATGATTGGATGAAGCTTTTGAGCTTTAGCTCAACCGGGCCGGAATTATGAATGGAACTTACTCCTCGAAGGCTGGAGGCATTTCGAGTCAAGAAGTTTCGGATGGTTGCCGCAATCCAAAGAAGACATATCAATACCTTAAGAAGACAAGAAAATGGGTGTTTACGGGATTATACGGTAGACATCTACGTGGTACGCATTGATTGGTCGTAGATGGATGAGAATGTAACACAGCAGTATTGCTACATACAATGAAAACCAATAGCGCTCGCTGGACTTTGGTGCCAATAACATTGTTGGAAGTTATCAATAGTCAACAAAAGCTGGTTAAGCGGGGAACCAGCACGATATATCCGACAGGGCGCCTTAATCATCGGATAATCACATGTATTCAGCGTAAACTCACGCACGCTCAAGTCTTGATCTACAAGGTGCTGGTGGCTGATTGTTGATGCAGCAAAATCGCTGTACCCCGCAGCTACACCCGATATCAGCGCAGCGCGGGCTCAATTTGTGACATTATCTAGCCAACTGACATCTAAGTAGGTAGTAAAGTAGTGTCTCGCAAATCCGGCTACGATCAGGAAACTAACCCTGTGATAAACAAATCCCTATAAAACAGCTTTGTAGTATGCGGAGAGAGGCAAGCAGTATAGGAACAGTTGGGATGTTTAAAAGTATCACGATACAAGGGGATGGCGCGATTCAGAGAGGGACGTTAAATGGTTCCATCCTATCTCCTCAGGAATCAGCATTAGCATTTCTGATATTCCAGATCAGACTTTCTCGTTCACGACCCCTCGACACTATTCGAATGTGATTTCTCACAGCTTGCAGCATTCCCATCACCCGACCTCACACAAGGCAGACAAAGCCCAAGATTCTCTTCAAGATGCTTGAGCACCCAAGCGCGATCCTTTCGATACTCGGGCATACAGTGCTTGCGATCATACTGGCATTTAGCACTCGCCTCGTCCGGGATGGGATCCGGCATGACTTTGGCTTTTGAAATTGCGTCCGTAATTGAAGTGCCATTCAACGCTTCTGGCAAGAGCCCATACTCGTTGAGAAGCTTCATGTATGCCAACGCATATTTACTCGACCACCCACATCTGTGCTCGCAATCTCCGGAGCTGTTAATAGATCCTCGTATGAGGATGTTGGATAGTTCGAACCTGGCGTCGCTCCTGGCTCCTTCTAGCAGACCTTTACACATACGAGTCAGTGATGGAACAAGTTCGTGGTATCGTGTGACCCACCAAGGAGTTTCCAATTAAGCATATCTTCCATTTCACCCCAGTTTGCAGCGGCAAATGGAGCCTTGTATGTAAGAATCATCTGTTTCGTGAGTCGTCGAAATGCAGACGCGTTGTTGAATAGATACGCAGCTGCTGTAAGGACAGACAGGTCATCAATCGCATTTTTCGCGGGACTTAACCAACTCTCGCTCGCATATCGAAGTGCCCCGTCGCAGTAGTATTTATTCGCCATGATGGCTATTCTGAGCAAAGTATCGGCTGGAACATCGTTGGGTATCGTGTGATTTTCGTGGTGTATCACTGCACAGATAAACTTCAACGCAACACCATCATCGTCAAGTAAAGTCATTGTGAGAAGGCCGTTCTTGGTATTGAGTTCACGATCCTCTCTCCATTCTGGCGAGAACATTGCGCGGAAGGGTTGAGATGCGGCACTCAGGAAATTGGAGTTGACTTCAACCTCGAGGTTGGCGGGGCCAATGATCAATAGGCAGTCCTTGGTAACCTGTTCCGCAGTCTCATTTCCTTGTGGGTCGTGGCTCGTGTCGGCCATGATGTCGAACCTCGCTTGGACTTCTTGGAAAAGAGGTGAAGATGCCAAGGGAGATAGGAGTGGAAATTGCAGAGAGTTGCGAAGCGTAACGTCTATTAGTTCTGTGTGTTTATGTAACTCTCCACGGGGATTCCGTGTTCTTGTGGCATGAAGTTGACGAGGACAAGGTGAGCGTGCCAAACCCCGCCTGCCCCGCCGTATACTTGCAGGTCGACTGTCACACAAGGCGCTTGTGCCTCAGTGATTCTGTCGTACAATGATGCATTGACGGTTATAGTGTTTCCAATATTGAAATGTTGCATGTGGAGTGCGGTCCATCTCCCCAGACCGGCTCGTTTGTGATTCACAACCAGCCGAGCCTTTCCAGAAAGAAACTCGACCCACTAAGTACCGCAGCTATCCCAGTGAATATGATCATCACACCGTACCCGCTTCCATAGCTGGCAAATGCTTGACCTTCCATGGGTGCGCCTCGGAGAAGCGCTTCGCTAAGTGGTCCTGCGATGAGGCTTCCCAGACCTCTTCCAACACACAGCAGCCCAAAAGTCGTCACCGGATCGACGTATCCATATCCCCGTTCTTCCGCTCGTTGGGAGATGTCGCGCTTCGTTGCTTGCCAAGTTGCCGACCAGCAGCCTCCGAACACCCCGTAGAAAATGCAGAAAACGTACACGACGGGCAACGATGTGCTGAGGCCCCAAAGTAGGAAGACTGATACTGCGCTGCCCATCGCTGATATCATGACGCAAGTCGTTGAGCGATATCGATCTGTCAATGCTCCCATGCCGGTCATACCTACTGTGGCGGACAGATTGAAGAGCATGATGGTCAGTGTAGACAAGAACGTTGAGGTACCGAATTGCTCTCGAACAAAAGTCGGCAGGAAGATGTTGGGGAGATAGAAGCCGCAAGCCTGGAAGACGTTGGACGCCTGGTGTACGAGGAAGAACCGCGACCTAGCAGAGCGGAAGTTGAACAATTTCTCCTTGGGTGCCATACTGTGAGGGATCCGAGGCTTGATGAACCAGCCCAGAGGCACGCCCAGCACGAAGAAAATGGCTGATAAGATGCGCAACGTTGATCGGAAGCCAACATGGCCAAGCAGAGCGTCGAGGATGGGCGGTATGCTCGCGCCTCCAACTCCAGCGGCACCAGCCCATATGCCGAACGCCAGGCCCCTGTATTTCTCGAACCATTGGTCTGTGAAGACAACACACGGACAGAATGCAAAGCACCCCGAAAGGCCAAATATGGCGCCTTGGACACCAATGAGTTGCGGTACAGTGTCGCAGAAGGACGTCATGAGGAGCGAGAAGAAGCACCCGAAAAGTCCGATTGGGGAAAACCAGCGGGCCCAACGAGGATACAGTCGGCAGAGCGAGAGCACAATTGGAGCTCCGAGAAACATGAGTCCGGTGGTGAGGGCGCCGATGACTGCGATGCCTCCAGAGCCTGCGAAGGGTGCGTGTGTGCTGTAATAGTCCTGGAAAACGCCAAAGGAGAAAGCGAGTCCTAGATCGTGTTGTTAGAACATGTGCTGGACGTGGAAGATGCAGAATTCTTGTACCAAATACCAATCCCTCCATGACAAAGCATCCCGCGAGGAATAGCCACGCTTGTACTCCGCCGTCTGCTGGCGGTAGATCCGATGAGCTGTTGCTCTCCACATCGTCGTGTGAAGGTGCGGCATGATGATGTGAACCCGAAGTGATTTGTTGCTTCTCATTTGGAATGGACAACTCCGCCATATTGTTGGATGATGGATTCATCTTTTTGTAGTGATGTTGTGAGACTTTGCGTGATTAGCACCTTGCATCTTATATACTAACCATGGTGAAGGCCGCACCATCATATGGGCCGTACAGCCATGCTTCTGTATCGAAAATATTAGGGCGCATTACGCTAGTGACGGCACGCATACCGAAGACACTCATGGTGATGGCTCAATCTAGAGCGCATGTCGCTCGACTTTGTCTACGTCATGTCCTAAAGTATTAAATTTGTACTAAGCGATGTCTTCTGATACGCCGGATGTAAGTAAAATCGAGGGGCTAGGCATCTTGCAGACCCGAGACAGTGATTGCAAGTGTAAACGGTAGGGCGTGTCGCTGCAAGCGTAGAAGATCCAGTGAGTATCGGGATTGTAGGGCGTGCCCAAACCCTCCGAACCCTTTTTCGGAATAAAGAGTGTCCATCAGATTTCCGATCCCGATCCCGATTCTCAAACTCGACACAACTTGGACACTCCGAATGTATTTTCTCGATGTTACTTATTTTCGATCCCACTTTTCATTATCGTCGAAGAATCAGAATTGCAGCAAATCTGTAACACATTTCATCAGTGCTGTTCATCAATGGTACCAAGTTTCGGTCACCCATACCTGGCCCAATCCATGGTTCGCATGTCGGAGTGAATCCGAATGCATGATGGCTGCTATAGTAACAGATTTGGGACATGTTTCCGACGGAGCGAGGGGTTGACCCAGAATCAGGACAGAACCTGATCCCGCAGCGAACACCCAACTCACTCCATGTCAACGTCGCAACGAGGAGACTTTCCCAGGCTGTCCTCGTTAGATTCCTCCATGTCCACATCGACACTCGCCTTATTCTTCTCATCTTCCTCTTGCTCTGCCTTGAGCCTTTCCAATTCGGCAGCTATTGCGGCATTTTTTTGAAGCAGCTGCGCAAGGAGTTGAGCTCCGTTAGCAATTGCTAACTCGATCATGGCCCTCTTTAGATTTGCCGCATCTGAATCGGTACGTGCTTCGGCATAGCCCTGCTGCTGCGTTGCCGGCTTCGCAATCGAACTGGGTTGTAGGATCTTTTGCTGCTGAGTCCGGGCTCTCTGCATCTCCTCAGACTTGGCAGTGATCTCAGCAATGATCCTCCGCTCGTCTGCATGTCGTTGCTCCAACGCTTCCCACAGTTTCGTAGCTCTGCGCGTCTCGATATCATGCTCGCGAGCGCTGATCTCTTGATCAAACCTGGCAGGATATCTCTCGCGCAGGCTCTGCACAGTCTTGAGCTTGCTCTCCAGGGCATCCAACTCCTGCTGCGGATTCGGCGCTCTGCCGAAAGCACCTTCTCCTAAAACCACGGTGTGCGAAGTCAACAAGAATCTAGACATGCACCTCGTACGGCAGCGCTCTTACCTCCATTGGCACCACCTTGACCGCGACCTCGGCTTTGGCCGGTATTACTACCTCGTCCAGCTCGTCCCCTACCCAGTCCCCTACCCAACCCCCTCCCAGCCCAACCGCCGTGACCGTTATGATTGTCACTCATTCTCAGTGAAGTTTGAGCGCGTCGTGTTGCCGTGATGTGAGAGGAGCGGGCGAAACATCTTGGGCGCAGCTTCCACAAGTTCTAGTGCGCACGTGCCCGGTGAAGTGAGAGGACGCGCTGAACAGGAAAGTGCGACTGGCTGAGCACCTCATTGACGACGCTCATTTCACTTATACTCTTGCGATACCAATCCAAGAGGCGATTATTCTGGTGAAGCACCGTTCCATGTCCAGACAATCCACCACGGTGTACTACAAAACATTATAGACCTACAAAAGTCTTTTGATCAGGGAGTGAGGTACTGCTGGGCATTACATCAGATCTTCGTACTCTTGTCACCTGCTGGTCGGTATCCTGCACGCCTGTAGTCTCATGGGATATGATTTATGGTGGATTACTGAACATCGATGCGGCCAAGAAGGTATTTCAAGGCTGGCTGATAGGCTGTTTGAACAGCCTCCTCAATTGCGCCTTGAGCTGCTTTGATAACTAGACACGAGGATGTGCCTTGGATTGACTAAAGACCTCGACCAGGTACGCTTGTGAAGGTATTGATCGTCTAGAACTCGGTTTTCTTACAGAAGTCGTTGTGTGTGTGCCTCCGCGCCAGCCCATCGGCGGAAGGCTTGGCAATATAGCTTCCGGTGAACGAGTAGGCTCAGCCTTTTGCAGGGGTTGGATTAGTATACAAAACCATATACAATTGCTTACTGCAGCTAGCCTTGGGACTCAAGGACTTACACAGGCGGTGGCCGGTTAAATGTGCTCCTATCGACAAGCTAGGGGCTTGCAGCTGATTCGACAGTGTAGTTGTGGAAGATACGAAAAAGGAAAGTTGATAGGCGGAACGTGAGCGCCATACCAGAAATACGGCTAAGTAAGCATGAGGAAGCTGACATGTGCATTGTCGATCCGCCATCGCACCCCCAATCTCAGCCCTGCGCAACCCATCAAGTCAGCACAGCACTTTAGACATCGCATCCTAGTGGACAGTCCCAGTGAGTCGGTTGGAAAAGTGAGCAGGATTGAGCGCTCAGCCCGTGCTCTGCAAACGAACGGTAGCCGCCACGGAAGTGTACTCGTGAGACATGGGCGCCCTGAGGATGAACGAGGTATCATTTCAACGGTCCGATCGCAAAGTTTCTTGACTCATGTTGGCTGGGCGCCGAAAGTACCGAGCGGCAAGACAGAACGGGTCTCGGTGCACTGTTCCGCTCGATAAAACTGTCCCGCGATCATGTGACACAGATCATCATAACGACCGCCAGAGCAGCACTCAGCTTACAGCGCAATCGCTTAGGTATTTGGGGATGACAAGTCGAATCAGAGCCGAACCGTCAGGAACCGCATGTTTCCTGAAATACTTTTACCAAGAAATCAAGCGATGAAGTGCAGGAAATGACACCCCACTTTCGCTCCCAAGGCCCGACTGAATGGCGCCGGTGTTGTGGGCTAACCGCTTCCGACCCGCTATCGACCCACTACCCCAGACGGCTGCTTGTCATGCTGGAAGACGGGCCTGTAACGGGAGGTAGTGTGCACACAAGGCTATGCCTCGCTGACACCAAGCATTGAGTTGCGCCGGGGCCGTCTCATAAGTCCAGCCTGGTCGCGACTGCCACTTTTGTCGCTTCACCCTCACCCTCACCCTCACCCCGTTTCTCCACCACGCACACCATGACTGTCATGGTTCACGGTCAACACCACACCAATGCTGCCGCGCCGCTCTGAACCAACACTAAAACGCCTCGATTGCCACGGCAGCGGGATTCGCCACCATGGCCGCCGACCTCGAGTCCTGGGTCTCACTCTACGTCTGCCTCGTCCTGTCTATCCTTCTCATAATCGCCCGACTTCTCTTGCGACGATGGAGGCAACAGGGCTTCACGCGCGGCGACTATTGGTGCATGTTGGCAGCCGTCTTCATCCTCGCGCGACTGATCGGCAACCACTACCTTTTGGTCTACGGCTCTACTCGAAGTAGGACAATTCGTGTCCCTTCTGCACGCATCGAAAATTGACCTTCGCCTAGCTCTCAAACCGCAGCAGAGGATCGAATTGATGCATGGCGATGAGGGCGCACTTGCCAAGAAGATCATCGGATCCAAACTCGTGCTATGTACCAGGACGCTGCTCGTTTGCATGTATGTCTCAGCTTGCTTGCTCGCGTGTTCCGCCGCTAATCTTGCCGACAGCTTATGGACTGCAAAGATGGCCGTTCTCGACCTCTTGGCGTACATCGTCATGCGGTTGCCATTTGAAAGGAAGCTGATGTACTTCTTCTGGGCTATTCTGTCCACGACCTTCATCGCATCCATCATTGCTACCTTTTCGAGCTGCTCGCCTATCAGTCTTCACTGGCAGATTGAGCCGAACCCAGGCGACTGGTACGATCCCTGCATGGTTTCGCGCGAGTGGGAGCTAACTTGAACAGTGTCATCGGGGCGCTTTGGATCTACGTCTACGAGTCGAGCAACATCATCACCGACGCCCTGCTCATGGGACTCTCCTTTTCTCTCGTTCTATCTGTCCGGATTCCGGTCATGCAGAAGCTCCGCATCCTCTCTCTGTTTGGTGTCGGCATTCTCCTCATCGCGATCAGTATCAACCGAATCGTGGCCGGACAAGGATCCCACACCCAGTCTGGGCATACACTTTGGGCAAGTCTCGAGGTCCTCTTCGCCGTCATCGTCGCCGTCACCCCAACAATATATGCGCTCGTTCGAAATAAGAGAGGTGAGAGCAGCTATGCGGGTGGTCAGAGTCAGGCATCATACAGAGTCCGTGAGATCAAGATGTCTTCAGCTGTCACCATGGAGAATCCTTTTCAGGAGAACACTCACTCGGCGGCCATATGGACTGAGTTGGAAGATGACGCACACCATGGAGACGACTCGAGTGTAAGCAGGATACTGGTCCGTGAGGAGTTTGAGGTCGAGAGATCTCAAGCAAAGCCGTGATTGAGAGACCCTCAGCCTTGGACAATTCTCCAAGGGAATTGTTCTCACGATATACCCTCCGTGCGATAATCTTGTTGTCATCGTTCAGGCTTTTATGGAACGATTACAGCGATACGAAAAATGATACCATGATTCTTCATCCACCCATTGCTCTTCAGGCCTAGTAGACTGACGTCCGAACTAACGTATCCCAATTCAGGATCACAGCTTACCTCGCAAAAAACCTGCACAATGTAGGATACAAAGAAAGAAGGATTTTCATCATCGCCGATATCCATTGTCCAATTGTCACCTCGTCGCCTTGTTCTCGTTCATTGTTTCCCGTCCTCCTACGGCGTCAAAGACAACGAACATTGTATAACTCATTCACACGGATCTCTCACCTGCCTTCGTCACAACACCACTTCAACTGACAGACATCAATTACGCAATACGATATCCGGATTATCAAGACTCGACTCGACACAATGGGCAACTACAAAGCTTCCAACCCTGACGCTGGTCGTCCCTGGGTCCGAATATGAAGGCCTGAGACCATCAAGCCCCACGACGGCAAAGTCGAAAAGAAAAGCAAGGACCCCAAAGCCGTCCGCACTTTCAAGGCCAAGACCCCCTCGCGCGCTGAAATCAAAGCAGAAAAGGAACGCAAGGAGCGAGAGGTCATCGAACGATTCAAAGACGACTTGATGGAGAGCGCTGCTAAGGAGAAAGCCATCCCTTCGCAAGAGAACATTAGTCGACGCTACGGCGGATTCTATGGTAAAGTCCCGAAGACCCGCGACGAGGTGGTTGTGAGGGAGCGCAAGGTGCCGGGGTTTTACGATGAGACGCGCTTGGCGTATAGGGCGGCTGGGAGGGCTGTGAGGGTGACGGTGGGGAGGAAGTAAGTTTTGAGTTTCGGGGGGTGGGGTGCTGCGTATGTTGGCTGTGATGTATGTAAGTGGGGAGATGGAAGAGGAGATGGAGTGGGACATGGGATAGAGTAGTGGAGCAATGAACCTAATGTCTTAGTATCAAGATGTGCTTGTAATATGGGATGCCGTGTGTAAAATCAAATCATCCTTGGCTAAGCATGGTTCCGATTCCTGTGACTATCCAAAACCCCTGCCTTGGAAGTCGTGCCAGCGAGTAACGACAAAATCTCCTTATAGCTAAGACACATGTACAAAGACTAATCTCTTGCATCACGAGGATCATACTTAGCCCAGAAAGCTTCGTAATCTTCCCAACTTTGTGATGGGAACACAAGTGGAACCGTGATAGGACCGAACGGAATACCCTTCTCTTCGAACTCGTCGAGCCGAGCCTTGGTGAGCGGCCTTGACTTGTTGACACTATAGACGGAGATGCGATGACAGGAGCTAGTCACGTGGAGGCCCCAGTTCCAGCTGGTACGGACTTCCGAGGGTTGGGTGTTGAGTGAGTTGTCCCAGCAGCGGACGACAATCTCAACCCAGCCTTCAACGTCACATGGGAGGTCGTACTCCCACGTACGCCAACTCCATTTGCGCTTCTCAGAAAGATTGTCAAGTGGGACGGTGTACCAGTTGAAGCCGCCATCCATGGAGAGCTCGACACGCTCTGGCCATCTACCGCCGCCTGAGTATGCCCATCCTTTGCAATGGATCTTGCCATTGTGAATGACAGCCTGTTTCGTCCATGGAGACATGATGGCCGAACTGACAGGCATTTCCTGAATCTGGATCCCGTCCGTCATCCTGAGGTTGTGCTTGCCGACCTGCTGTGGGAAATAGAGGTATTCCTTGCTCTGCACCGGAGCCCTCGACGGATTCTTGATAGCTTTGATGCGATAGAGCCATTTGACGCTCCTTGCACCAATGTAACCCAATACCACAACGCGAAGAGGGTAGCCATGAATCCTTGGCAAAACTTCTCCGTTCATCTCCCACGCAAGTAGCACCTCGTTAGCCTTGACCTTAGACCAAGGAACGCTGACAAGATAGTTCATAGCTTCGTCGTCCTTGAAGTATGTGTCTGCACCGTAAAACTCGAGGTGTTCAGCGTCATCGATCAAGCCGCCGCATGCTTTGATGACTTTTTTCAAGCTGACGCCAACCCATTTGGCAGTGCCGATAGCCCCTTCAGCCCAGGGAGCTTGAGGCACCTCATCGCCCTGACCTGGATACTTGAGAATCTGCTCGATGCGTCGCGTACCCGAGCACTGGATGGTAGCAAGTTTCTCGACGCGAGGAAACCGAGACTCGTCCATCAAGTCGTCCAGGGTGAATGATTGAGGGTTCTTGACAGAACCATCCATGACGAAGCTGAAGTCCTCTTTCTCTATGATAGGAATACCCCCATGGTTGCGTACGAAATGCAGGTTATTCGGGGTGACTGCCTTGTCCGTAACCAGTCGCTTCGGCGGCTCTCCGTTGTACGGGAATTGTAGCAGGTGCAACATATCGGGGTGCTTCTCCTTGAGCACTAGGTTCCACGAGTCGTCTGGAATCTGAGTAAGTTCGCCGCCAACTTCGTGATGCCACATCTTCCAGCGCGTTCCAGGAAGGACGGGATTGGTCGCGGGGATAGGACCGAGCTGGTACTCGGGGTTTGGAGGGAACGTTTGAGAAGTCAGGATCTTGTGCGCGGCAGCCTTTTTCGAAGGATAGTTCTCCCATTCTACAAAACTGCAGACCTCAGTTAGCGTGCACCCGCTGGTAGGTGTTGATGTCAAAGCGACTTACCCAACCCAACCTTTTCGCTCACGAGCAAAAAGCTCATCGCGGTTGCCTACCGACTCAATAGCCTTGTCATCTCTTGTCAACTCACCAAAAACCTGAGGATCCAGGGCCTTGGTCTCTGACCCCGTCATGTCGAGGACTGGGAGCTCGGCTCCCACCAGTCCCTGTTCGATTTTCCATTCATCAGGGCGGTTTGAGACTTGCGTAATTCCAGGCATCGTATAATGTGCGCGAGACTAAAAAGAGATTTTTGAAGAAATAGTGTAGTGAGCCGTATAAACCGAGTGCGGACTGAGAGAGAGCCTCTGATTATATCCTCTACTCACACTGTAGTAAGGTGCGTAATGATTGGAACGACTAGCTGGAACCACCCTCGCGCTATATGCTCTGTCATCCTTGACTGGAGTCGATCAAGGTCGTGACAGCGTACGTGCGCGATTAATGAGTAACTAGGACAACCAAGGAATAGTACAATGCCATAATGCTGAGGCATCAATACATCTAACCTTATCAATTCTCATAGCTGTGAAGATCCAAGAACACCTCGCATTTCAAGATAGCGCAATCCGAGCGTACTATCTTTTACAGATACCCAGTCATTTAGTCGAATGCCTCTTTAGCTCGAAACACAAATCTTGTCTTTCAGAGCGAATATGGAGATAGCTATCATTAGGGATGGATACCGGCGTTGTGGGCAGCGCCATGTATGATGGGAAAGGAGTGCAGCTTGATTGGTCGTGGCATCAAGGTGAGCACATCCCACATATCGCTACCGATGCCGGCAATGCACGTCAGTCCAGCTTTGGTATCGCGGAAGCCAAGTTTCTTTGACCAAATCTTGCACAGATACGATTGTCGAGCGAACAGTTCAGGAGAGGCAGCGGCTGGTCCGATGAGGAGGTACACATAACGTGAGTGGCGCATCAAGAGACGGGATTGCGTTGGAATTATGCTAGTGACTACCCGTGTTCATGTCGCGTGCTAGCTCATCGAGGCATGGATAGCTTGATGTGTAGAAGTGTCGAGCGCTTTGCAGATCCAGCACGAGATTAGACGGTATGTTTTGCTAAGTGGGAGGTGAAGGGTCAGATCGTGTGCGTACTGCGCCAACGATTTCGAATTGCGAGGCTACGCGATATCGTTAAGGAACATCCGTTGCGATGACATGGCATTGCAAACAAGCAAAGGTCGAGGAATTAACATGTCCCACAAGTGTGTTACTGCCGAATAACAACAAGTCCCTTTCTCTACGTGATGGTCGAGGAGAGACTCTTGGGGGCGCGGGGTATGCATGAGCTCACTTTTGTCACTCAAAGGCAGGCAGTGACGTATTAGTAGTACAGTAAGCATTACTTAGGTAACTAACGCTTCTACGCTGACTAACCTGATCGCGACTGGCCTGGAACCTCCATACCCTCACAGGCGAGGTGGCGTTGACACTTGCTTCAACTACCGTCTTGCTAACTCAACATTATCGCACTTGTACATCTCAAGACCAACCACAAGCGTTCAACCATGTTATATTCAATCGTCATCCTTTACCTTACTGCCCAAGCGTTCTCGACTGCCGCACTTTCCGAGTCGTGTTCCTGCTGTTCTCTTGCACCATCACAAAATCAATCTCAAGCCCAAATATACACGAACGAAAAATTTCCAAGTGTGGTAACAGACCAAAAAACTTCGTGTTTTTCTTTAGGAGGGCGAGCACGCCTGGAATCAGTTTACACGAAGCCGAGCTCATCTGGGGGCGGTGGAGCACAAACACAGCCTCAACAAGAGGAAGAAACAACCAAGGAGAAGTCAGAGGTCACTTCAGAGTCTTCTGACGAGGAAGACTACATACTCGATGAATCTGGGTGTCCCGAACTCACCAAAAACGTGTTCTACTGTCTGATGTGCGGTGGTAGTGACGAGAATGGGAAATGCAAAGGTGTAAGTGGCATCACAATCATGCTCGCTTGTACTGAAGCACGCTGACGCGCGCACGAATTTCCAGGATCCCGAGTATGACAATGAGTTTGCGGGCTGCAATTGCACCCCCGATCCTGATTGGTCCATGAACCCACCTGGGTTGGTCAGACCTCACCTCCGTGAGCATAAACAGGCGATAAGGGATCGCCATCTTCTTCGTGATGAAGCGGAAGAAGGGCCAGGGAGAAGAGGGAATATATCAAGGTCAGCAACAGCGACAGTAGCTGTTTCCACACAGTCGTCGCTAGCGACGAAAATTGCGTTGCCTTACTTTGCGTCGAAGCGATAAAAAAGTGTTAGATTGGAGAACTATTCTAGTAGTTAGCGGAAGGAAGAGAATAACATTAAAGGAATACCTCACCAATGACCGGTCACAAGAACCCTCCGTTTCCCGGAATCTTTTTACAACCTAACCACTTCGTCCACCCGAGTTGGATGGGTAGTCCAGCGTGAAATTTTGCGCAAAGCTGAAGAGAACGCGTTCGTCTGGGAGTCTTGCGGTGGCTTCCACCGAGCAGTTCCATTTCTCCTCATTGGGGGACCACCATAATGCGGGCCAGTCCATCAACAGCTCCTGTAACCACCACGTTAGGCTGACTATCCGCATCGAACGTCTGCATGCATGATTTGGATTAAAAGAGCCTTACATTGTTGTCCAAAGATCTCAACGGCCCTCCGTATTCACCTTCACGCCGAACTACAAGTCTGCGGAAGTCTGTGATCTTTACCGGCTCTTGCTCCCAGTAGCCAGGGCACATGCCTGAGATCTTGAGAGTTGCATCGGCGAGATCCGGAAGCAGATCAGTGATCCAGCCGTCGAGGTATACGAAAATGTGTTCGTTCCTAGTGCGGATTAGTCATTATGTCTCTTGGAGCAGGAGACGTTGTGCGTACAGCATTGGTGGGTTTGGATACACAACAAGCTCTCGGACGCCCAAGAGTTGTTCAGCAGCATCGATCTGCGTGTAGTACGCACTATTGTGCCCTGGAACTTTGGCTCTGTGTAAGGCTGGGGAGGTCAGAATCTGCTGCGCACGTGAGTCCACAGCTGCCTTTGCTATCGGAACCCCGGCGGAAATCGCTGTGTAAAGCATCGACTTCATTCTGCCAGCGAGTTTCGATGGAAATAAAATGACTGAGGTGCGGATGGAATGGAAGAATAGAAGTTTCCTGTTGACATCAAAGAGTGGGCAGGGACTTGCTTATGTGTCAGCCTAGATGCGGCGTAGTCCCCTCATGGGGGTGGCGGCAACGTTACCGGGATGGCGCGTGCATAGAAGCACCTTCAGACGTTATATGTTCCATGATCCCAAAAATCCCTTCGTCATCGGTCCTGGTGTGCGAGAGAATAGCATACGGAGTGCTGTCGGAGATCGGATCCGTCAAAAGCTCGAGCTCGAGCGTGATGGCGTTCGGCGTACTCATCTTGTTATATGGTGCTACCTCATATTGAGTTCTTGACATCATTGTTGGAATTTCAAGTTCGGATGATGAGAAGAGGCATAAAAAACATTGGGGCTAAGGTATTGCAGTGTGTGACTAACGCTTCTGGTGTTGTGTAATGCCTCGCCATCACCGTTTGGTAGCCACATCAGCCACAGATCGTTTGAATGCAGGAATCGAAAATTAAATGCTAAACGTGAAGAGGTTATGATCAAGGCGTTATTGCGCCATTAGACGTGTTCGCCAGCCAAGCCCTGTGTTGCCAAACGCGATACCAAAGCTCTACCATAGCCAGCACATAAGATAGTACCGCGCAGACAAACGCTATCACGCATATGATAGCTACCTGCCACTAGTCAACAAGAAAAGTATAGCTCTAAGCAAATTACTCACTGCGATGTCTCCCTTACTTTGCTCTGCCCTTCTCATCTTCGTGACTTCCCAGAGGAAAACCAAGAACCCACTAAGCCATAGATAGACGCTCCACTCTAGCAATCCTACAGCAAGCAGCCACACGAAGTGCTGCGCTGCGCGTGGCTTCCGCTTGCCGTGGGGGAGATCTTCGATGAGGATGGCACGCAGCAAGGCGTTCCCATTCGCCGTGCAGCTGATACGAGCAAGAAATACGCTTTGACAAAGTCCAATGCATACCGCAGTCACTGACAGTATCAGGCTGGAGTACCATAGTGCCTGAATCATGCTAGTAGCAACTGAGTTACTGTTCTCGAGCTGCGGCCAGCTGAAAGCACCGACAGTGACGGCGGAGAGAATAGCACCCTGGTCTCATGGTCAGCGGAAGATTACTTGTGGTGCTGCTCCAGATTTTGTTCCACTTGGTAGGCGGAGGTACATAGAACCGACTCACGATGTATATTACGCTAGTCAACGTGGAAAGCGTCGTATCTTTCCATTTCTCGGTTATGGTATCCTGCGCCTGAGATGTTTTCGCACTGGCAATGGCGTGGATCGGTTGTGTGGCCACTACCCAGCCTGCCCAGTGCAGAGGGAAAAGACGTCCGAATTCCATGACAGAGATCACAGAGAGACCGGACCTGTATGTACATGAGTGGTTTAATAACTGATCAAATGCTCACCAGAATTTGACATCGGGTGGCAGTGTAGCGGCTTGGTGCTTCGACACCCAATCATGCATGCGCACGTTTCCAGCCCTGCGCCATCTGTGGCAGTGCACCGCTGCCTGCCCACTTCATCAATGTGAGACTCACTGATCCTCCCAGTGCTGCATAACTTTTACAGAGAGTTCCTCTCTGACCTCAGAGACCTTCTTTGTGCGTCACTGAGTTGTTCAGTATATGCTCTTCATACCATGAGCTCTTTGCTGCTGCCACCACCACTACCGGAGAAAGACAGGAAAGCAACATATGACTACAGAATCGGTCAAAACACTTTAGAGATTGTGCGACATAGCGGTGATGATGTGGGGGTCGTATGGAGCGACAAGGGTGCTCAGGACCTCACTTCGAGCGACACTGTTCGCCTACACTCATGGCGATACGAGTGGGACGTGGGACTATGTTATGCACCATTTACCATCACCCGACCGATACCTGGCAATTCTGTGAAGTGCCAGCTGTCGCATTGGGGCGTGTATTTCCTACCGGTCGACCCTGCTGTCGACAAGGTATGTGGTGACTTCGCGTCGGTAACATGGCGACTAACCCAAATGTATAGGACCTTGAGGGCTTCGTTCTAGGAATTAATTTCAATAACGATCGAACCAAGCTGATGCTCGAAACGGTATAGCACACACCAGGAAAACAGCAAGTGTATAACAGGATTGTACGCGCTTCGAATATCCGGAAGATACACAAGTCGCGATATCCAGAAGTGCGGATGGTTTACAGCTACCGAGAGATCATTTTACATGGTGAGCGCGTACAAAGAGCCTTCAACTACCAAACGACATTCTAACCATCGTCTCATGGCGCAGCGCAGTTGGTCACTCGCCAGTTCGTGGACAGTATCCTCCACCAAATTCAGGCTTCGTCTATCGAAAAGCACACCGGTTATCAGCTCATGACCAGCAATTGCAAGCATTTTTCGGCGCTCCTCTACAAGCACTTGGATCATTACCGCCAAATCAGGCTTCACTCAGACTATCCTGGGCCACTGACAAACGATGCCAAGGAGATCGCAGTATTCTGCTTGGACATTAAGCAATTGGAAAGAAATCGCGGACAAGAGCAAATATGCACTACAGAGCAGCGCGTGTCCTTGCAATCAATGTTCTCTATCAGTCGGAAGATGTTGCGACTTATGCTGGGCGCGATCCGTCCATCCGCCTTTCGTTGCTCTCGTCCGCATATGTCCCCACGCATCGCCGAACATGTCCTTGCGCTTGAAAACCTCCGAGCGCAGTCAAAAGCAACGTTAGGAGCGATTACAGCTTTCTCAGTCATCCGGAAAGTGTAAGTTCCACAAAATATTTTGCCCCTCCCAGTGACATTGACATTGTCTCAGTATGCTCAGACCCGATATGATATCTCATTTTACGTATGGTCCTACTTAGGCATATCGACGATGTAAGCAAAGGTTTTCTGGCCCAGAGTGGAATGACGATGTCAGGCGCCATCTTATGCGGGTTCATCGCGGGGAAATCAACGCCTGTCTGTATGGATGTGTGAATAATGTCTTCGAACGGAAGGCTGAATTATATCGGCACTACGATTGTATACATCTCGATTATTACGACCTCTGGGCAATATATTGACCCTATCGCAAGGTTATGAAAGGTTTGAGGGATTTCTCATGGTGTACTTAGGTTCGACATATGTATCTCACAACGTCTTTGTCCCCTCTCTACCATCGCTCGGGAGGCATCGAAGAAACCAGCAGCGCAGCATTTCCTTGTCTGACATGCCTCTTTATGTTACAGTTCATTGTTCTCTACGTCTCATTCAAGACCGATAGGATGCCCATCCCCACGTCCTGCAAGCACAGTTTGCACAACTCGGTATTCTGACAAACACGCATTCATATTAACACCGACTGATTCATAGAATGTCTGAAGGATCTAAATACACCCACACTGGCCTCCCATCTACTCAAGAACTCTTCGACAGCTGGTACAATACTCTCCACTCCCCCATCCTGCCAGAGAACAAAGCCACCACAAAATATTCAAACGCGGACTCTCAAACCCTACCTCCTCTCTCACACCACCAGCATAAGAAACTACCACCAACGACTCCAGAAAAAATGGCCTGCCCAGTCAAAAACGTAACATCGCCCCCGCAGCGCCTCGACAGCACACCGTCCCCTCACCAGCACTCCAACCCAGCACCCACACCTTCAGCAAGAAAGGCACAACCAGTCAAAAACGCAACACTGCCCGCGCAACAGCTCAACAGTACGCCCTTCCCTCACCCGCACCACAGCCCATCACCACCACCCACGCCTCCATCAAACCCAGCCCACCCAGTCAAAAACGCAGCACCCCCGGCGCAGCATCTCAACAACACCCCTTCCCCTCCCCAGCACCCCAGCCC
>QVXC01000494.1:0-24118 GCA_003501895.1 Phaeosphaeria sp. A1 3.1a | reverse complement strand
AGCTCTTGGAGCGTCTTGATTTGATCATAGATAGACAGCTTGTCTTTGATGTGATAGAGGAGATCCTGCTATATAGTGTATAGTCTTAGTGATGTGTGCTTTAACTTGTCCTAACTTATCTCTCAGGCGTCTGTATTCTTTGATGTCCTTATAGTAGTTGCTAAGATCCTGATTGTACTGCATAAGAGCGTGCTGAGTAGGCTGAGTTGGTGGAGATCCATCAGCGTTGACAGTGGGTGCTGGTCGAACAGGCTTCTCAGGCTTCTAGAGTGGACGATAGAGCTGATCAGGGTCAACATATTCCCATACGTCACCTGCTTCAGCGATGCGCTTAACAACAAAGATCTACAGTTCCCAGTTGCACGGGCCGTCAAGGACGAGGTCGGATGTGACGGTATCTTTCAACATGCTGACCGCGACGCTCTCTTTAGTAGAAAGCTCAGTAGGTAGGTAGGTAGAGCAGATTAGGCCGGGCTCATAACTGTAAGCTAAAGGGGCGGTTGATATATGATGTAAGATGTATTGTGTTGTGATCTGATGATCGAGAGGTCTGTGACGTAGGTTTATATACATGGAGCGGTGGGCTGATTGGCTGGTGGATAGTCCACGTGACCGTACAAGGTGCCCTGGGCTTACAGGGTCTGCATTTCGTTGATCCAAGGGGGCTGGGTGCGCGTGCCAAGGAGATTTTCCATCGTTGGGGGCCAACCGAAACGAGATGATCGGTAGCCTTTGACGAGAAACCCATCTGAAATGAGGCAGACGAGCGCTTAGATCGTCATCGCATGCATGAAGATAGGAGTCTCAGCTTCCAAAAGTTCCTGAAGGCTTTCTTGCTAAGGAAAGGCGTTTTCGATGCCCCGGAGTCGCCACTGTTACCATGATCGACGTCGGCTGTGCCGTGAGGTCTGACATCATATCTACTCCCGCTAAGGCCTAGTTTACATTTTCGTGGCGCACGTATACTACTGTGCGAGGAAATCCAACGTCGTGTTATCCTACAGCAATGGCACATATACGTTCCATGATAAAGATCCCACGCCTCGACTTCTGAGACTAAGTTGAGCGTGAATGCTTTTCGAAGCGACAAAGCGTTGAACTGATAACTTAGTATTTGTCGATTAATTTACAGTTCTTATTTATGCCAGATGCCAAGACGGTATTTGTATTGCAGCGACATCTTTGCTTTCGCAGCTGTTTTGACCAGAGTGAAACAAAAAGGCTTCATTGAGTGCGGAAGTAAGCTACTTTACCTTGGGTATCTGGTCTGGTGGCTGTCAATATACCGGTTGCCACCCCAAACTCGGACATCCGTCCCTAGTTGTTCCGATCACGTTAGCAAAAATAATGGATGCGTTTAAGACTGTCTGTGTAATAAGCGGCGATTGGGTGCCTGCATAGAGGCGCAATAAAATGATGATACTGGTGGAATCAGCTGTCAAGAGGAATGAGGTCTCGATGGTTTATCGTAGTCCCTACATGTACAGCTTCATATTCACAAAGATGAACACAGAAGTGTAAGAGCACGTCTGAACTGCATAAGACTCGTTCTATCAGCGTAAGTTACTGCAGGAATCATCTTCTCGATACCAGATGCTGGGATCGATTCGCTCATACAAATGCGTTGCATTGATTGAAATTGGCACTCATGTATATTAACCAGAGTACAAGTGCTCAATACTGAAATTCTTCCGATGGAAGAAGACATGACATCAGACATGTTTCCCGGGAATTTCGATAAGCAGGCGCGGGCGCAGGCTTCAGTCAAGAATTCTTGCTGCCATTAGGATCAATGAGCACGTATAAACGCTGGGTAATATGAGTATCTCCATCCAGCCTCGTCTACAGCTAGATGACATGAAATAACAGTCTTGACGGTTGCACAGCTGGTCACATGCTCGAGCAGCAGGGATGCCGGAATGAAGCAGTGTGATTAGATTTGAACGAGTGTGTAGCTCCATTCACATCATCCTCATCCTTGTTTCCAATCAATCTTGCCCCTCTCTCCCATCATCATCTGAGGCGACATTTTCGTTGTTTGTTGTCGGTTTATTCCTTGCCCGAGCCCGATTGATTGGCGTTTCTATCACCGGCGCCTCGAGCACGAGAGGCAAATCCACCAGAAGTCATGTCTTTGCCAGCTGTGGCCTGGGAAATATGTTAGTACTCTGAAATTATGGAACATGCACAATTGACTCACTTGAGAAGACTGAATGCGCCGAGCGTCTGACTGCGTCATGGAACTGGAGCTTGCCCCACTGTTGGTGGATGTACCGCCTTGGTCTGAGCTTTGGCTAGGCATATTGATACAACAAGGGGCTGGTAATCGGTGTATTTTTGGTAGAATGTAAGAGCTTGAGAGGCTTGGTCGAGATCTCTCGAGGGTAGCGAATTGCAGAACTTTATAGTGATACGCAGCTAAGCAGATTGTTCGCTTCATATTGATGCAAATTTCGTCAATTCCAGTCAGTGCATCGATTTTTGCGATGTCGATCCATTGTTGTGTGTTTGAGGGTTTGCATCACCGGCGTACCTTGCAAAGCAAACCCCACATTCATGCATAGCATGCACTCCGCATGACGGTAAGTACTTAAATAGCTCATTCCCATCACTGAAGTGCATACTCTGCGCCCTTGATGCCGCGAAGAGCAAACGCTGGTGGCGAACAGGAATGCTCCCAACGTTAGGTTTTCACAACATGCGGAGACTAGCATGTCATTGCCTAGATTTGGCCACGGAATTTTACTTCGGAACAATGCACAAAATTACAAGGTCGAACCGGTCGTAAGGGACAGGCTCACCTTCACACATTCGTTACGCGTACCTGCGAAGAAAATACTTTTGCCAGCCCGTGCTGACAGGTTCAGTGGGGAATGTTATTCTATACTCCTGGATGAACCCCTATCATGCCCGGAAAGTTTGTTAAGTAATTACTATACACTGGAACTTCAGTGCAGTCCTTCTAGTAGGGAACTAGATTCAAAAGAACTAACTTAGTGGCTTGTTCGGCGCATCATGGACAGCCAGATCCTTCGCAACGCAGCGAGCGTCTGAGGACTGCAGAGTATCACAACAGGCAGCTCCATAGAAGATGATCTCTTGCCCTTCGAGAGCTACGTCCTCTGGCGTCTGCGCTCTCAATGGTATCCTCTGGTGCAGTAGTCATTAGTTGCGTATTGGTGCTCGATAAAGCTGGAGATAGACATCCGATGACCGACTGCACGAAGGCAGTCAGGCATCATCGCATTGGCCGGATAGGGTCGATTCCAATTTAACGGATCGTTTTCGAATGTAGAACGGACAATCGAAGGCAGAAACTGATGCGAAGGCAGGAAATGATGCGCTATGGCTGTGCAGTGGCTTAGCAGCCTCGCGAACACGGCTGTGTGGCAATGCCCCCCGGAACATGTTTTTCCCTCTCAAGACACGAAGCGTTGATTGGACAGAATTGAAAGGTCTTGATGTTGGTCAGACTCTGAAGATTTGACATAGCCAGGAAAGTGCCGGGCGCAGTGTTTCTGCCTGTTTGGCGACTCACCCAGGGGAAGACTCGTCTTTTTATCAGTGCGATTGCGCTGGCTCATAGCGGGTGATAAGGTCGACCACATCGTGAAGTCTTTTCACACGTTTTTCATTTACTTCCAGTTGTCGTGGCAGTTGCTGAACTCGCAATGGACGATCAAAGCAACTCGCCGCAGGCCCAACATACTCCCAACCAGGGTTTGCAATTAGACAACATTGCAGAAGATGTTCAGCATCTCATCATTGCGGAGCTTGCCAGTGCTTCGAATAATTCCGCCCTTGCGTTGGCACAAAGCTCGCATGTTTTGCGACGAGCCGCTTTGCCATTCGTCTATCGAGACGTTGTGCTTTGCAAGGATAAACAGGATTCGAAAGCGATACACACGTATGAATCTCTTGTTGAACAATTTCGCGCTCATGGGGAGTGCAACATTGCGCAACACGTGCGCAACTTGGTGGTCCAGGATGAACTACCAGCGAATGATCTTATGTTTATCCTTGACGAAATCAGCAAGCTTGGTATTCTGAGGAAGCTGAGGCGAGTGATGCAAACGAGAACATCTGCGAGTCTAAGACCACTGACGTTGATAGTTGGGAAACGACCGCTCATATACCACCATCTGTGCTTGACAAGTTACACAGTACTTGGCCGGAACTCGAGTTGTCTGTTCAGGTGCGTCACCGCTGGCAGGCAAAAGATATCAACCAGCGACACATGGATGACAGTCTTATCTCTTCTTTTCTTTTGAGAAGCTTAAATTACGACATCATCTACCAAGGGTGGCGGGAGAACGTCCCTGCAACCTCGGAGTGGGGAAGGCTTACACGAGCCATATGCACGGGCGGTAGCCTTCGCGTGTTGAAAGTCCAGCTATACCAGGGGGGTGAGGAAACAGAAGCAAGCTCTGAGCTCGAAACATTGGGCAGCATGCACCCACCCGCACTGGAAGAGCTGAGTCTCAACGGCACATACTACTCGAATTGTAACGACGCGCACCTCAGAATGCTCGCCGATTCTGTGAATATGTCCACACTTCATACGTTCAACTTCACCAACGGTGATCCCACATCCTTTTTCAAAGCCTTCACTGGTCGGCTCACAGGTCTCAAGACGCTTCGAGTGGAAATGTGTAGAAATGGGGATGGCGATATCGCGGCAAAGTTCATTAGCTCTGTTGATGAATTGGAGGTATTGGGTATTAATGGATCCCCGGCAGTAATTGATACTCTCTGGCCATCGATTGTGAAACATAGGTCAGCACTCAAGAGCATATTTGTCTGGGGAAAAGTGGAAGTTGTGCGCCTGGAGGAAGTAGTGAACACCTTTCCTTTGGTGTCACGATTGGGTTGGAATGTTCCGTATGAGGTAACATAGCACACTGATAGCCATGACTTGATATCACCCGCTGACAAGAAGCAGGATCAATCGTGTTACCTTGAGCTGTTGTCACGCAAGAACCTTGAGAGAATCGACCTGTTCATGCAGCTCTACGGTGAAGCAGATGACTTCAGCAATCAATTTGTTCAGGAAGATGGGGAAGTATCAAGTTCAAGCACGCTCACTATGACACGATCTCAAGCCACCACTATGAAAATCATGCAAACTTTAGTCGCTGGTGGAGGACATCGGCTCGAGAGACTTACCCTGCACCTGAAACGCACAATTTGTGACTACAGGGGGGACCCTGATCATGATTCGAAGAAGATACAGGTCAGGCGAAAAGTACATGCCGGTATGAGCGGCGACATTGAATTTCTTGGCAAGCAGAGTTGGAGTCACACAGAGACGCTGGAGGAAGAACTGGAGCTCGAGTGGCCTGTTGTCTTGTAGATCGTTCAGAAAAGATTGGGGCATGGAAGAATCTGATGCTATTTTTGACATCACCGTACAGTGAACGTTTTCAGAGTCAAGGATTCAATTGCGCAAAATTTTCCATTAGACGCGCTCGCCGAGGTCAAGGGGGAATGTTTTGGTTCGAACCGGCTTATATATACCAGCCTATTATGACAGTGGTGGAATCCCATCCACGGAATTTCCCTAACGTTCCGCTCGCTCAGCGTGTTGTTCCTGATACCGTACCGCTTCAGACAGCTTTCACTCCTTGTGCCAAAGTCGCAGGGACCACATGGCGGAACTGGTCAATGTCCGCTCCTTCCAAGAACTCAGACCCAAGTGCTAGTCTAGCCAAGTCGGCATCAAACTTGAGAAGTGTCTCTACCGTAGGGTTGATACCGGGGGCGTCATTTCTAGAGGTTGCAAGGAAGATAAGTTCCCCACAATCAGGGCTGAACTCGAGGTGAAGCGTACCTGGATGGAAGAGTGCCATGGAATAGCCCTAGTGTTCCGCACGAGTCTTACGGGCACCGGCTTCGGTAACAAATTCAGTGATCATGCGGCCCTGTGACTCAACTTCAAACATCACTCCCATTACGCGGGGCAGTCACTTATATTCGAAGATATCGCAAGCTTCGTGGCACGATTGTGCGTGTGAGAGGTATTGACACTATGTCGACAGTGAGTTGGGCCTCACGAAATGCTAAAGCAATCGAGTGGTACCCGTGAGGCACGGTGAAACCAATTGCAGCAGCAGTAGCGCCATTATCAGGGTTGGTATCCTCAAGCTAAGCGCGATGACAAGCGTACCACCTTGTTCTTTGAGTGCAGAGAGGGGCATATTAGATGGGTTGATGAAGTCAAACTTGTAAATGCTATCAGGAAGAAGTACATGGCGTCTCACAGAGTCTGGAGATGTCCGTAGCTTAGTGATCAAATCATAGTCGATCAAAGGGAGTACTGATAGCGTTGTGCCTTTCCAAAAATGGGTGCGAACGGTAGTTGCTGGTCTTTTGGACATCACTTGGAAGCTAATCGCAATGAACTGGTGCTCTGAAGTCAACTATTTCCATTCCACGGTACAGCTAGAAGATTGCCACTGCATTCGCAGGACTTGCTACGCCACCTGGTACCTTATTTAGGAATTAGCATGAGAACTCCACGATTTGATCACGATGCTCACCTTCAGCGGCATACTCTGCAAGAAAAATGTCCATCTTTGTTGTTCGTGGCAATGGTGGGAGAGTGTCTCGAGATAGAAAAGCTCGCCGATTGGCATGCCCCATCCTGCCAGACACCATTGATGAATGCTTACATCCGGATCGTTGTATGGCCCTGTTGCTGGACCACGTTCGAAGCCAGCCGCGTCAGACGCGATTGCAGTGAAACGATTATCCCATAGCCATCTAAGACTCTCTGTTGTCGCTTCGAGGCCCAGTAGACCTCCTGGTTCACGTGTCGGAAAGCCCTCACGTTGCTCCTGGGTCAGTGCGTCGTACTCCTTTATGAATCCAACACGAATGAAAAGAATGTCGGCTGGTCGGAGTGCGATGTCATACTCTTTGATGATGGCTTGTAGATGTGAAAGCTCAACTGCACCTGTTCGAAAAGGTGATCGGCGGATGCCATTTTTTCGTGCCCACGCATACCAATCTAACAGGACACCTCGGCCTGTTATACCTCCACTGCGTGCGAACACTGATATTGTATGAGTAAGCTGCTACGAATCGAGAACAAGCTATTTCCCTACAGTCTATCCCAAGTGGACCAGAGCCAGGCGCAAACTCATCCTGCTCATGACCATTATAGAATCGCTTCGCGTTTTGGTAGCCGTAATGTCGAAATCCATCCCATTGGGTACTGCTCTGTGTATTGAGTCGAATCGCATCATCATTCGTCGTCATTGGATGCTTATTGAGGATCTCATGATAGAATCTTGACCGGTCAAATGCAGGGTGGGATGGCTTGTCAAGGGGTAGATCGAGCGATATGCGCACACCCGACTTGATTTCCTGTGCAGCGGCCGACACTACCTCAGGTGTGATCAAGTTAAGCATACCTAGTTCATCGGTTTTACCCCAAAGCCCCCAGGCATTACCAGGAGGGCCTGTCTTGTCAAATGGCAGTTCATCGAAGCTTGGGAATTCCATGAGCTGACGTTGTCCGGTGCTGGGTGTTGTGGGTAGCGATATCGATGTGATTTGTGTCATGTCGCAAAGGACGTGGCGACCGCCGTGATGTACCAGTCCAAACTATTGGTGGTGGGGTTGGTTTTTTGCCGCAAAAGCGAATGCAGCAGTCCACGGTTCAGTTTGCCCGCCATCACCAATGATCAAGCCAATCATAAGTGTTGACCCATGCTCATCGTTCACGCGTATAAGAGCTTTTCCAGGGCTAAGGCCTTAGGCTGTCAACGAGTCAGGATCGATGATAGTGTTTGCCTGCCCTTGGCCCAGAAAAGTGTTCATGCTCTCGGTAGACGAGGGGACACGGCCCCGATTGCGACGCGTGCATTGCGGCCACGGTTTTCCGAGATCAGAACCGTTTCCCCAGTCATCCATCCTTGGCTCCGCAAAGTTCCCCAGAACATGGGGAAGATGACCTCCGCACGTGTGCCCTTGTTCGCTTATGGCACTGAACCTGGCGATCCGGCGTAGAGGAGCCAAGCATGAGGAAAGATGTATCGCAAGCATGCAGCCGCACCTCTTTACGGTCGCTTGTTTGACATAAAAGCCATCACCCCTTGCTTTACGATTCCGCGCTGTCTAGATGTAATTTTTGAGGACAAGATGCGGAACATGTTCAAGCTGAAGGAAAGACCAGGCGAGGAGGCACCATCACAGGTTTACGGATGGCGACCTTACGCGCTGGCTTTTGCAGCCTCATGGGTAGGTAACGAACACTTCTTCGATCCCACTGCACGCACGTAATGTTAACCGAAACCAAGGCTTCAGCAATGTACGGCTATGATAGTGCGTTCATTGGCGGCACGTTGAATCTGCCCTCCTTCCAGCGAACATATGGCCTCGCGACAGCCAGTAAAGCCACAAAGGCGGACTTGTCGTCGAACATCGTCTCGACCTTCCAAGGTGGTGCCTTCTTTGGCTCTGCTTTCGGATTTTTCCTCGCTGAGCGTTTCGGTCGCAAGCCCATCATCATGCAGGCAGCTGTCATCTTCATGATCGGCGCTGTGCTTCAAATGTTTGGGAGACTGGACCTGCTCTACGGTGGGCGCGTCTTGACCGGTCTTGGAGTCGGAAGCAGCGCCATGATACTTCCAATCTATGTCTCCGAATGCTCGCCAGCCCTGATCAGGGGGAGACTAGTGGGCGTCTTTGAGATCATGCTCCAGATCGCACTGGTCTTCGGATTCTGGGTCAACTATGGGGTCAACAAGAACATCTCAGCTGCGACAGACAAGCAATGGCATATTACGGTGGCACTTCAATTTGTCCCCGCTGGGTTGTTGATCATCTGCATGTTGCCCATGATCGAAAGTCCGCGATGGTTGATGAGCAAGGGCAGGATCGAACGAGCCACGAAGGCATTGTCTTGGGTGCGGAATCTACCCGAGGACCATCCTTGGATTCAAAGGGAGATCGGTACAGTACAAAATGCCGTGGAAGGAGAGATTGCGTCGAGTGGCATGTCACGATCCTGGAAGCAGATCGCTAAAGAGCTATGCTCCAAAGGTGTGCGGAACAGAGTCATCATTTCTTTCTCCATGATGATCTTCCAGAACTTCACAGGGTAAGTCAAGTATTCTCTTACATCCTATCAGGGGATTAATGCGGGGCAGAATCAATGCGATCAACTACTACTCTCCCACGATCTTCAACTCCATCGGCTTCACTGGCACCTCGAACGGTCTGCTAGCTACTGGCATATTTGGCATCGTGAAAATGCTGGCTACTGTTTTGTATGCTGCATTCCTGGTAGACAAAGTAGGACGACGCAACCTGCTATTGATTGGAGGTGTTGGTGCTGGGATAAGCATGTTCTATCTTGCTGGCTATTCACAGACCTCAGGCTCATTCGACCGTACGCCTCCTCTAGATTCCGGCGCTCGCGCAGCTGTCGCAATGGTTTATATTTATGCTTTGTTCTACGGTTTCAGTTGGAACGGGATTCCGTGGTTGTTCTGCTCTGAGGTCCTACCCACCAGGGTACGGACAGCTGGTATGGCTTTTTGCGTGTGCATTCAATGGCTCACTCAGTTTGTTGTCGTATACTCGTTGCCTTACATGGTGTTGGGCATCAGGTATGGTACATTTCTCTTCTTTGGAGTTTGTACTGTTCTTGCGATTATGTTTGCATATCTGTTCGTGCCAGAGACTAAGGGCGTGCAGCTTGAAGATATGGATCTTCTGTTTGGACCGGACATATCCATGATTGCAAGTAAGGCAAGACAGAACTATGAAGATGCGCGGGATGCGAGGGCACAGGTCGCAGAGGAAAAGGTCGGGATAGCATAGAAATATGGCAGTCGATGGATGTAGGTTTTTCCAACTGGACGTGTTGAGATCGGCATCAGTTTGGCCTTGAAAACCTTAAAATTTCAATAACACGAACCCGATTTCCATCGAATTCTGGACTATGAAGCAATTACCGGACTTTATCTTCGCCTTCAAGTTGCTCATAGTTCCTCCCAATGTGGCATTTTAGCATTTGAATATTATCATGTCACACTGCACAGGCGTGTCCCGTTTTGAACCGCACAGACCAGGCAGCGCTTCGTAGCCTGCATTGAATGCTAACTCGTAGAATATTACTCCACCCAGACCTCCTCTTCCACGTGCACAGCTACCGTTTTAGTCTTGCGTTATCGCTCTCGGTCTATCTTTCGGTCATTAACAGACGTTATGCGAGAATTGCGTCAAGGGACTGCCAATTGATGTGAGTGTCATGACGACCAGTGCAGAGACCAGAATGCACCCTGGAGCACTACGCGTAGTATCTGTGAATTTCTTTCAAGTACACCTCGACATAGCTCGATGATTTGTATTAAGTCCCCTGTCTCTCCACGACTGCTCTCTATTACTCACTCGCAAAGGAATCTTCCGTCTTCGAAGTCTCTGTCAAAACCTGGCCTGGAAACATGCGTGCTAGCATTCTGTCGATTGTGTTCGTATGCGACTGTGATTCATGTTGAGCCTTGTCCGTGGCTCTTATATGCCCCGCTCGATTGTTATCGCCGATTCTCGATACTCGATCTATCGGTTCGCTAGGAAGATATGACTTGCAAAAAGTAAGGCATCGATTGTAGAACCTTGCGCAAGCCGCCATACACGGTATCATGATGCCCACGCTGTACTCGGTTGTCCTGCGAAATATTTAGACGAAGATTCTGAATTACTGTTTGAGACCCACGTAAGTATATACAGCGGAATAGAGTTGTACGTTTCATCTTCTTCGCGACGAAATCGTATGCGATAGATCAGTCCAATGATGCTCATTATACAAGCCCTTAATTTCAGCGTCAGCTGAGTCCGTCTTGGGAAGCAAAGCTATGTGGCAACCTACATGATGCCTGCAAGGAAGATGAACATGACGCCCAATTTCTTTCTTGGCGCCATGTTGAGCTTCGATATTGCTGGCAGCGGAAGTATCAGCAAATACAAATCGCTAGTCAGATTGACAACACCCGACGCGATGCTGAAAGCCTGGAACAGACTGGTCTTGCTACTGCATTCTTCTGAGAAGCTGCCAGCAAGGTAAGCCCTCTGATCGGTTCCACCCCTTGGTCCGCACGTGATTGCGTTAATCACAGACGTAGCGAGGTAGAAGCAAAAGCTGACAGTGACGCCGATGTACACCAGCCATCGAATATACCCGAGCGGTTGAAAGGCGTGAAATATGAGACTGTAAAGGGCAAGCTTGATGATCCATATCAGCAAGGGTGCTGCCGTGTTAACTGTCAACGCCCGCTGTTCATCATGCCATTAAATTAGTCAACGATCTAATGGAATGTGTCATATGGCTCACCGTGAGCACTTGTTTGGTAAGATCGCCAAATGTGACGTTCCAAGCATGATAACCGACTGCGCCACTAGTCACCGCTGACTTATGTTAGGGGCTTTGGGTTGCGGTCGAGGTATTGGGAAAATCGTACCAGCTAGCTGTAGTGCTACCAAGGATATACCTGCTGACTACATCCCTCTCAGCCAAAATCAGTTGGGCAGTGTGAAGACATCTTACCAGGCTAAGAGTAAACACAGCTGGTGATGCTCAGCGAATTATCCCTCCCACAAGTGATGCGACTCACTGTCATCCAGGACCCACTTCCAGGGCAGATAACATTTGATATAGAACCGGATTGATGCCATAATCAACATGACCGATAGTCCTATGCTCCCCGAGATCAATACAGGCTGCCCATGCCAAGCATGGTGCTCGAGATTGGAAACTACTCCCTAGATCGACGTAAGCGACCGTGATCTGTACCTGCGTAAGACTGCTTACAGGGGGTGGTAGAGTGAGAGTTTGATTTCTTAGCTGATCGAAAATCTGCTCGGACAGCGCCATGTTCGGTAAAATCAAAATGGCCAAGATCAGTGCGCGGAGCACGAATGTGCTGATGCGCGCACTGCCTTTTGAGGAATATATGTGCAAAGACAGAGCCGCGCACATGGCTCAGTGAGCGAAAGCACTTTAAGTTCTATTCTTAGATACTTTGCATCGCAGATCTTCCGAGGTCGTGGCGCCAATAATACCCCAGAATCTAGCAATGGCGCGTAATTTGATTAACCCTTGTGTAACATTGAGCAGTGGGGATTGCGAAGTTAGGGTTGTGACACCCCACGACGCCCACCCCCAGAATATGCACCGCATTAAGTCTTAGAGGCAACCGTAAGGCATGGCACTCTTTCGGTCCATCATATTCAGCCACGATGGAATCGAGTGCTTTCAGACCTAGGAATATGCCTCGCGAGCTACAGAACGGTGCGTTACATGCGAGTAAGATTTCTACATGAGGAATTGATCGGCAATACATTGTAAAGTAGTGTTACACGAGCTCACGGCCTGCCCGAAAAAAGACTGACACCTGCAATACGCAAATTCTAGCCTTGCAAGCCTCAGTAGATCGTCTCTTCGACAAAGGTTTGGTGTCATTGCGTTGAATACATCCCCGGCCCCGTTCCCCGTTCTCCTACTTCCCAACATGGAAATGGGTCTGCACAACTTTCTTCCCATCCCTATACGCATCCAACACTTCATTCACCTTCCCCACATTCAACCCTTCATGCACCACACACTCCAACGGCTTGATTCTCCCCTCCCTCAATAGCTTCGCCACATTCTCCCAAAACGGCTTAACAACCTCTGGATCCAAAGTACTCGCCCCAATCACATTCTTCAATTCATACCCCTTCTCCTTTTCATGTATTAGCTTATCATCCAGCACGCCCCTCGAATGCGTCAACCTCGCCAACACCCCTCTCTTCGAGTTCGACAACGCATTGATAGCCAAATGCTGTTGTGGCGGGTTATTATGCGCATCAAAAGCATACACGAGCTCATCGCCCACAACCTCGCGAATAGACGCTAGCACCTTGTCGTGTCCTCCATGGCGATCGATAACATGTGTGGCGCCGAAGGACTTGAGTTGGGATGAGGAACCGCCGACGACGACGATGGTGCCGAAACCGGAGAGGGAGGCGATTTGGGTGGCGAAGCGGCCGCAGTTACTTCCACCGCCGATGATGAGGATTGCGGAGGTTTTGAGGGTGGGAGATGTGAAGGAAGTGTTCCATGGGGCGGGGAGGGCGAGGTTTTGAGGGGCGAAGAAGCCGATTACACCTTTCGCAAAGCGGACGATCAGCAGGATGCACCATTTGAGAAATTATTGCGTATTTGTATCATTGGACCATGTACATACCAGCAATGATGTTCGTCGGCAAAGTCGCACACTCATCATCCGAGACGCCCTCTGGTACAAGTGCCGTGCACTCTTCTTCAAACACGGTATATTGCTGCAGACCGGCAAAGCCACCTTGGCTAAACACCTTGTCGCCGACCTTGAATCTCGTCACACCCTCTCCGAGCACAGTGACTACACCGACAACGTCGTTTGCGAGACTGCTGGGGAGGCTGTCTTTGATGAAGAGGCCCCAGTCTCGAGCTTTCTGATCGTGAGGGTTGAGCCCAGCGACGGTGACTCGGACTTGTATTTTCCCCGGTCCAGGCTGTGGTATGGGCCAATCGTGGACAGCGACGAGACGTTTCCCGAGTTCTTGGACGACGAGAGCTGTTTGAGAGGACATGGTGAAGACAGGCGGAGAACCTCGAAGTGTTGAAACTGCAAATAGAATATGCGTGCTGCTTGCCGGTTTCCGGTCGGATGAAAGTTCTCAGGCGTCGTGAGTGCAATCCATTTAAGTAGCTGAGGTCCCATTTTGTGTTCATAATCCAAGTGTCGAACGATTAGTGATCGCGATGGTGCAATTAACTCCCCATGTGATTACAAGCTCTCGATGCCTGATTACTGTATGTACGATCTTGTACGAATGATGAGTCCCTGGGTACTGATTGGTCCTACCATGGATGATCCATCAAGAAGAGCAGTCTCTTTATAATCAAGGGAGCAGCGTTCTGTCGTGCGCTCCAAGATGTCGCTCACGTGTCTGATCATCGATGAGCCGAGAATGCCGAACGTTAACTCCACGAACAGGAAAACCATCTTCCGTAGCAGAACGATTTAAACATCTTCATAATCAAGCTTTTGATGTTTGTGACACTTTGTATCGTGCTGTTGTCAGATCCGCGGCTCCCGAGAATCTGTCGTGGAATCCTATAGCCCGAGCCACATGCGCATTCCGCTAGCTTCCGCATCCAGTTGAACGAACAAGCCAATGAAGGATGCCGAGTCTGTGATACCACGCGCAATGCCCCCAAGCGACCCAGCACCTGCGCGCCACTGACACGGTCAAGTTAAGCTCCGCGCTAAAAAAAAAAGCTTGTTGCCTACGTAGACTACGTCTACACAAATGGCGTCTGACCTAGCGCCGCCTAAAATTGAACGAGTATCTACAATACCATCAGACAGCAAGAAACATATCCCATCCTAAAATGTCACCTCCTCGTTGCCTTATCGTCGGCTCCTCCATCGCGGGCCCCAGTACCGCATGCTGGCTCTGGCGCGCCGGTTGTCACTGCACGATCATCGAGCGCTTCCCTTCTCTCCGTCCCGGCGGCCAAGCAGTCGATATCCGCGCATGCGGGGTCTCTGTGATGCGCAAGATGGCAGTTCTCTTGTGCGCCAACATTCTACACAAGAAGAGGCCTTTGCTTCGTGCGAGACGATGGAAGACCATATGGCGTGATCAGAAGTACGGGAAATGCGGATAGACAAGGGACCGTGAGTGAAGTTGAGATCTTCAGAGGAGACTCGAGTCGCTTGTTGGTCGTGATGACGAAGCAGTTGCCTAGGATTGAGTATATCTTCAGCGAAACGATTTCTCCGATGGAGAATCGTGCGAATGGGTTGGAAGTGTCCTTCACGAATGGGACACCGAAAGCGAAATATGATCTCGTGGTCGCATGCGGTTGAGCACCCTTTCGCACCAATACCATGGCTCTCGACTGCGGTGTGAGAGATCAGGTTCATTCCCGTTGGCGGGGACAATCATGGCGCCGCAGACGATATGGGGAATATGGATTCGGAACCACCTGTTCGTGGCTATTGCGTGGACGGAAATAGCGGACTTCTTGGTAAAGTATCTCGTGCCAGCATTTGCTGACACCAAGGAGTTCCCGGGCCTTGAGTATCAGTGGGATCGAGAATGGGCGATTGCTGAATCGAGAATGATGAGTTGAGTGTGGTAATACGCGATCACGTATATTTCATTCAGGCACTCTCTGCCCTACCACCACTACTTTCTCTACTTGATCGCCTCTTGATCTGCGGTCTCGTAGGCGCATCCCCTCCGTCTCCCTCGTCGTCTCCTTCCGTCATAGACTCGGCGTTACTGAGCATGCTGGCCCGCTTGCTCTGCCATGGCAGGTTACTCTCGCTCGTGCTTGGTCTCGAGCCAGTCGGCAGCTGAGGTCTCCGCGCCGTCTGTGCACTTCCTTGCGCAATCTTCGCCGAGCGCAATGAGTTCTGCCGCGATGTAGTGGCGCTGGTCGAACCGGCGGTGCTGTTGCTCCATCGTCGCTCCCGGCCCTCCATGGGTCTGAGGCGGTCATCGAGGTCGGGCGTTGGTGTCGTGGAACGCGAGGAGCTTCGCGAGTGGCTTCCGTCTCGCCCTCGTTGCGCCTGCAGCACACTCGGCCGCCTCTTTCGCGAGCCAGTATGCGACAGGCTATGGCTGTGACTGTGTCCGTGATGGTGTCCGCTCTTCTCAACATCGCCCGATCGCCCGGTGAAGCCCCTCGCACGCTTCCAGCCCCTCCACCCCGTCCACCAGAGCCATCCTCCCTCTTCCTTCGCGATGTCGCGCTGCCTAGCACGGACACTTCTTCGAAGCTCGGCGCGACGCTCATTCTCCTTGTCCCAGTACTCGGCGCGGAACGTCTCCCAGTTCTGTCGAAAGTCGGGCGTGAAGGGTTTCGGCAGGAGCAGGAGCTTGATGTAGTCGCCACCAGGCGCAATGTCTTCCTCGGCATACTCCTTGCCGTCTTGAACAATACGGTGTCTCGGTCGACCACCGTTGCCGTCGAGACCCTGTGACTTCTCCTGCGACACATTGATGAAGTGGTATGAGCTGCCGCCCTGTTCACCTCCCCACAGTCCGCCAGAAAATGGCCGCAGAAACAGCAGCCACTCCTTTGCCTCTCTGTACCACGGTCCGCGGATCACCACAATCTTCGCATTCACGCTCCTCAGCCCGCGATTCGCGACGCCCACCCATCTCCGCGGCCACCGCACCCCACGCTCCCACTGTCCCGTCGCCCAAAACAGTAGCGCTGTGACGACACCGGTGATGAAGCACACCTTCTGCAGCATGTCGACGAGCCAGTACTGGCTGCCTCCGCGCCCTTTGCCATCTTCGCGGGGTCTCAGAAATATGAGGTCGAAGAAGACACAGAGATATATGACGAGGAGCGTGAGGACGAACGTGTTCTGCCGCCGGCGCGCGCGGAGGGTGAGGTACTGGGAGCGCAGGGAGGCCTCGAGGATGAGGAGGTTGAGGTAGATTTGCGGCGGCGAGCTGGGAAGGAGCGATGTAGGGTCGGCTATTGACGGGACGCGAGTATGGACGAGGTTTGGCAGGCGGTCGTTTGCATCGTGGGGGCTGTCAACGAGCGACGATGTGTACGCGGAGGGGCTCGCGTTGGCTGCGGCTGCGACGGCTTGGACCGATGTGTGCGGTGCCGGCGCGCCCTTGACGATTTGATCGAGCGCCTGCGGCTGAGCGCTCATTGTCTCAAGTGCCGTACCAGACGAACTAGATGTGAGGAGTGGTGTTCTTCTTGAATTAGCTCGCGATGCGGTTATGACATGTGATTGTCAGTGCAGTAGGTCTTGGCGTCCGGGTGTCTCTTCGTCGTCGCGTCACGTGTTATCGACGTCGACGACTAAATGGCATGTCGCACCCACAGGAAGCAAAGCAAACACCAGGAAAAGACTGGGCGGCGATGATAGCGATAGACGTGCGGCGCGTGGGCGACGGTTTTGCATGTTATGAATGATGATGACAGGGCTGCGTTTAGCGAGGCGGCGGTGAAGCAGGGAATGCTGGCATTCAGATTTACCCCACAGCACCACCCTCTCCCACCAACGACACCTTGTACTAACTTTGCCCTGCAGTAGCTCCAATTGACGACAATCACCACGTCTTATACCCCTCACCAGTCACAAACGTCTGCTGCCACGGCCCTTGCTTCTCACCCTCCGCCAACTCCACATAGTGCTTGGCATGTCCCTCGCCGCTGATGTCCATGTACGCTGGGCCACCATCCGTCTTGCGCTCATCTGCGTAGTAGAATCTGCCACCTGTCAGTCACCGGCCTCACTGGGGCTGGCGTAAACTCACTTGAAGCCTTGATCCGCATACACCATCGCCGCGTTTTGGAGCATGTGCGCTGTTGCCGATTTGCCCGCCCCTAGGGTCATGAGTGGCGGGAACGTCACCGCAGTGTTGGTGATGTTCCCTGTGTATATGAACGTCTTCGATGCGGGCGCGGGTAATTGAGCGAAACCAAGCACTGCTTCCTTGGCAGCTACAAAGGGGCTGGTGGTATTGATGTTCAGATCTCGCGTGAACTGATCGAAGGACAGGGAGAATGTGTCCTTTGGGTCATTTGCTGTTGCAGCGCCAGCTTTGAGATTGTCAGTACGTTGCATGACTGTCCAGAACATTATATGCGGAATGTACCATTATAGACGACAACGCTCGGGATGCCAACCGTCTCCTTGACCTTTGCGAACAGCTCTGAGACTGTAGGTGGGTTGGACAAATCGACCTGGAAGTTGATTTGCTCTTCGTTATTGTCCTCTGCCTTCACACTTCGCGATGCGAGCACAACTTTGTATCCTTTTGCAGTAAAGGCACGCGATACGCTCAGACCAATGTTAGGACCTGAGCCCAGAATGAGGACAACCTTTTGTGAAGACATGGCGCAATGATGCCGATCGATATGAGTAGATTGAATGGGAGCTTGGAGTCTGCTGTGTGTATTGCTTCAAGCTGCAGTCTACATGTAGAGCTTTATACTTCCCCGAACAGTATCCAGGGACCAAGGAATACTATCAGTCAGCGCCACATCGCTGCACCGCATTTCCAACCACTTTCCTGTTACGCCTCTGCGATAGATCAGGATGGGTTTAGCGCGCTCCATGTAAGGCTCATTAGTCAGTCGCGCATTACTTGAGCCGAGCTGAAATGCTTCGTCATCAGGCACAGCTGCCGCAATAGGTGTAAGAAAGCTTGTTTTGTTTGGCACTCATCGAAATTCGATATTACAAAGCGATCGCCACTATACGTGAATGCGACTGGTGCGAACTCATTCCTCGTGATACTAACCTAGCCAAGAAGAGGTGAGCTGCTTTCAAAGCTTGATCACGCTTGGCGATCGATGTGAACGTGCTCATGAATATTGCAAAGCAACTCCAGGGAGATCCTACCCGGGAAGTATCTTGCGAACTGTACGTCGTATCAAGAGATGGTTATAAGGACGCCTCGATTGACCACAATGGCCAGTTTCAAACCCTACAATATAAAATCTTTCAAAATCAAGACCTCCTGTACAACTATTAAATCAAAAATGGTCGACGCAAACATCCTCGTTACTGGCGCAGCCGGCTACATGTACGGCAACCGATTTTGTATCCTGGCGGTATCACTAACAAGACAAAAAGTGGCGGCTCAATCGTTGCGGCTTTCCATGGTAGCGCCAATCAACGTCTCTTCGACACCAAAATGATTGCTAGTGTTCGTTCTGCTGAGCAGTTCGAGGTGCTACGGAAAGACGTCTTGAGCAAGTCTGACACCAGTGCAATCAAGTTAGACTTGCCCGATGAATCGAGCGTGGTCGCCGCTATCCGGGAACATAAAAGTGAGCGCCGCTCGGCCTGTTCCCAAGCAGAAAACAGTTACTTATAGCTACGCAGTCAACATCATCATCCATACTGCGAGCTCTATCAATCCGGCGTTGGCCAAAACCTTGATCACTGCACTTGCAGAACACCAGACTCACACTGGTGCTCAGACACACTTCATCCACGTAAGTTTTGCTGCGATCGACGAAACTGTCCTCGGCAGATCTCTGATTGACATAATTCAGACCTCAGCATTGAGCGGTTTCTGTCAGAGAACGGGTTGGCCAGAGCAAGAATACCAAGACACCGACGACGTCTTTGGAACAGAGAAGGCTCTGGCCGATTCGTTTCCTGTGCGCGCAACAGATGTGGCAGTCATTGAGCACGCAAAGGCGCTGGGAGTCAAAAGCTACGTCGTGATTCCTCCAACCGTTTGTACGTACACGCTCAAAGTCCATATCTTTGAGACTTATCGCTAATATTACTAGACGGCAGAGGCACCGGAGTATGGAACCAATTGTCTGTCCTGCTGCCCGTCTTCATCTACACGGCGCTCGAAAGAAAGAAAGTCAGCAAATTTCCCGAGAATACGGTATGTTGTTCATTCCACGCTGATAACATTTCTAATGAATCACGCAGAAAGTTCCTGCGGTCCACATCTCCGATCTAGTGGACGTGTACGATCGCCTCATACAGAATATCCTAGTAGGTGCTGAAATCGAGAATGGCGAGAAGGGATACTACTTTGCGCTCGGGCATGATCTCTACTGGCACGAAATTGCCGCCAAACTCGCTTCGGCCATGAAGGCCCGCGGACTGGTGACGGATGAGGAGACTGGCACCTGGACAAACACCGAAGAGGCTGCGGAGGCCTTGGGCGTCCCGGCACTATTTGTGCAGGTGCTTTGGAACTCAGGGTGAGCAACTCCTTAAAACGACCTTTTATTGGTCACTAATAGGTGGACAGGTCGAACCTGATTGCACACAATGAGGAGAGGCTCGGATGGAAACAGAAGTGGACGGAGGAAGAATTTTATGCGCACATCGATGCTGAGATAGATTCAGTAGTAGAGTTGGGGAAAGCGAAGAGCAGCTTGATTGACTCCTTGCGTCAAGCCGCGCGAGGTTAGGGTTGTCACACGTTCTCATGCAACATATAATGAGTCTTGATATTGTTTAGATCAAACGATGACAGCTTGCGATATTGAAACGCAATTCTTGTCAATTCACAAAAGCCCCATCACGATCCTGCAAAGCCTTCGAAAGAGTCTGTCCGCATGTTAGCTACGAAGTTGACTGCATCAGGCCTGCCGTCTCATCCACGTACCATTTCGCCTCCACGTCAGCAAATCTACGCCCAACAGTCAGACTCGAAGCCGTTATTGTTGCAGCAGTGCCAGAAGTCGTTCAAGCCGTTCTGGATAGACGAGGCTTCACAGTCTTCTTTGTCTATGATGGTTCCGCGCTGGATGCGGCAGCATGTGATCGTTTGTTGGGTACTGCCCTTGCACTTGCAGGCCTCTGTGGTAGAGACGACGATGGTGAGCGCAGCGAACAGGACGTGAAAGAATTGCATGATTGAGAGTTTTGAATGGGTTCAAGTATTGTCTGGTTATGTTTGTAAGTGATTGATGGTTGAACTTCGAGTTGATGGAGTACGCTTTAAGTATCTATCGTTAACATCTCTATCCAAATCACTGTTCCGCACATCTTCTTTCTATCCACCACTCTTACAACTACCTGTCCTCCCACCATGTGCTTCTTCAACATCGCAATGGTAGTGCTTGCCACGTCCGTCTCGACAACCTTCGCATGCAAGTGCATCGAACTCAGCACACTCGACAACGTCGTGTCGATGACCGAGGGTTGCTGCGGCGTAGCCGGCGGCACCATGAACGGCGACGATTGCACGGCAGATACCATATCTGAGAAGATCCTCGCCTTTGGACTCTGTTGTGCTGCTGGAAATGAGTATGATACGGATTGCTATCCTCCGAACTAGGAGATGGCAAAAGAGGTATGTATTCGGTGATGGGAGGATGAGGTCGGGAAGTTACTGAGCATGTGGCAGATATACTGGGACAACAGTGCTATTAGGGGACTGTTGAGGCCTGCACAAATGCAGGGAGTTTGGCACTTGGGTGAGGGTATGCGTAGAGTTCACGACTGTTCCAGGTGCTTTACCATGTAGTTGGAATTTACTATAGTTTGCACCCATTGTTATATTGAACGACCGCGATCAAAACCTGATCCTTCATCGCAATGTGACTAGCATTCAACCATGGACGTACAGGAAGGTGGCAGATGGACAGTAGCAGTCACTTCCTGTTCCTCCCCAGAGCCCATGCTAGTTGCTTCTGTTTTCACCGTCCACGTCGGACAAGTTTGGAAGGCGCCACAGAGTGTCGGACTTTCTCCTGAGGCCCAGACGTGTATGTTTGGCGATATGAACATGTTTGTAAGGTGTTCGAGCAGTAGGAGATAGCCTTGCAAACCCACAGTCTTCGTCCTTGCGTGAGTTGGCACCCGCCGCTTGAAGATTGTCGTATGTAGGTTCCATGGAATTATCCTCAACAGCAAATGTGGAGTCTGAACGAGTGTTAGCAGTGGTCCACTGAGATCGACGTAGACTACGTTTGCCATGACCGAGATGGATAACACTGTCATCATTCAATAACCGCAGAGAAAATGAAGAATCTCATCAGCATGGAGCCTTGCGGCTGCGGATGCAATGCGTTTGCAGCCAGTATCCTTATATTCAGAACCATTCGACGCTGTGAAGATATGATCTCCGACTGTTGGCGGAACGTAATTTTTGACTGGAAAGGTAGTAGTCAGAAACGTTGTCATCGTGATCGTTTTGGAATTAGCCTTCAACAAGTCGTGATGTAGTTGATGTTGTTCACGGACGTGAATTGGTACGTGTTCCTAAATTATGTGCATTGGCGCACAGCATGAGACTGACATCAGATCTTCAGAGTTCGCCTAATTCCAAACAGCACTTGTTATCTATCGTACCTGACGCTGATTGGGGACATCGGCTACGCCCAGCATATTTGGTTGATCGAATTCATTGGAAATCATCTGGACAAACTCAAGATCATCTTCTACGTGCGCGGCAACCATGAAACATATTACTAGTCATGGGTAGCCAGCAAGCAATCACTCCTCGCGCTCCAGGTCGAAATCCAACACCAAACATTGGAGAATTCGTCCTGATCAACCAAACTCGCCACCATCTTTCGCCCGTCGCGGCGACTTTTGGCTGCACACTGTTTTCTGACATCACACCTGCGCAAAAGGCCTTAGTGGGCTACATCCTCAACGACATCTACCACATCTACAATTGGACCGTAGAGAAACATGTGCAGTAGCACTGTTACAACCTCGGCTGGGTGAACGTAGAAGTGCAGAAGCTCAGGCAAGAATTGGAGCGCAAGATCATCGTCCTGACGCACCATTCTCCGACGCACGATGCTCGCGATATTGATCCCAGTCATCGTAGCAGCAGCACCTCACTTAGCTTCATGACGGATCTATTCTGTGTGCCGTGCCTTGACTTGAAATACGTCGCGGTGTGGGCGTTCGGCTACACGCATTTCATCTGCCATTTTGTAGACGGTATCTACCAAACTAGATTCGTTACGAGCCAGCGTGCGTGCTACTTCGCGCAGTCGGGACAATTTTGACCCGGAAAAGACGATTGTGGACCTGTTGGCGATTCGGCGTCCTGCGGGAGAACCTTGGAAGTCAACCAAGCTTCTCTGAAAGTGTTTGGTTTATTAAAGGCATCGGGATTGCCACGGAAAAGGACGAGAACCTAATGAGTTTTGTAAAGCCTGTTAAGAACGTCCGCTGTGTTCGCGACAATGTAAAACTAAAGATTCTATTCTTGTCTGCTTAAAATATGAGGACCTCGACTCCATTGTGTAAGAGCATTGAATCATTCAAGCACCAATGTTACATGAAACAACCCCAGGCTAGGTTTAGCCGAGAGTGATCCTCTGTATTGAACGTGTCTCCAGGGTAATTCGGAGATTGTATGTAGTAACGTTGCTGTTGCTGTATTGAGGAAAGAACGTAGGTAGAACTCAAATTGAGAGAATTGCACAAACACACTCTGTAAGACCTACTTCATAACGTGAACATGATGAAAAAGAACTTCATTAGGCCAATGAGAATGATCTTGCAGCTGACATTGGTTTATTTAAGGTTCTAATTATTACTATGGCACGCGGACAGAACTACACGAACTACTTCTTTTGTCAGGGGTATTCCCACCTGTGCAGCCACGGGCGCCCTCCGGGCCACCCGCGACCAGCCCCCGGGCACGTGACGAGCACGTGACGTGTTGTCCGGTATATGTACGAACCTTCCTCCATAGTTACTCTGTAAGGATTCGTCTCAAATACAACCAAGTGCTATCATCTGATCCCTATCTGCAATATCCCTCACATCTTTCTCGTGGGCTTTGCTTTCAGATAGTGCAGCGCCGACTTTGCTTCCTTCATCAACAATGCATGCTGAACTACTGTTATACGAATTGAATTTAGATACAAGCACAAGAAGTTTCGTTTCCACTCAGGAGTCTCAGCGAACCACAGCTTCTGAACATATTCAGGCTGGCAGAATCAGTGAGAGGTGAATTTCTGACAGCCGGTGAAAGCGTAATGCTATGCGATACGGGACTGCAATTTCGGTCAGAATGACCAAACTGCGTCTGCCCTCGTTTTCACCGGCATTAGTGACTCCAGGCGTGCCATTATTCCGTGGACGTGGTAAGTTGGCTGCGATAACTTGACAAAATTAGGCTACCAATGTGCATGCCCAAGGGCGAATTCCGTGCAGCACCTGTCTGACGTTTAGATTTGGCAGGTGTGAGAAAGTCACCGAATGCCAAAATATACGCCGAGTCAGACTCTAGTATAGTACGAATTGGTAGCAACCCTGGTTGTATGGATTCCCACCAAAAAAGAATCATCCCCCGCTTGCCCCCCGCTTGCCCCCACGGGGCCCCTTCCTTTCCGCCTCTCTGATGGATTTCCTCTTATGCCCCCGGTTCCCTTGCCTTGCCCCTGACGATCTCCCGCTCCTTCCCGGCTCTTCTAATCTTGGCACTATTTCGGCCCTATTGCAGCTAGCCTACTCTCCTCATCGTGACTCGAGCTCCTCTCTCTCTCTCTCTCTCTCTCTCTCTCTCTCTTTCTGTATCGATCTAGATATGTACACATCTTTGTAGACAACTACCTATATATATATATAAATATACCCCTACGCAG
>QVXC01000493.1:0-24189 GCA_003501895.1 Phaeosphaeria sp. A1 3.1a | reverse complement strand
ATGTCGGCCCGCCGCAGCGCGAGGAACACGTCAGATTGTGAGTACACGGCGTGGAGACCCTCTCCCTGGCCGCGCCTCTGTTTCATCGCTCCAGACGCAAGCCACTCAGGGCGGACTGCGGACGATGCCCCCTATTGCTTGTGCAAAAGCAGTGCCGCGGGGATGGATAGCACCACCGCCCGCTGAGCGCGAAGCAGAGATCCTGGAAAACGTGATGCACGCCGACTCCTCGTAATCTGATACAGCCAGTCGTGTCTGCTTGCTAGCCCTTCTCGTCTGCGTGCGCCCGTTCCCCGTTCCTCTAGTCTCGAACAAGCCGAGCGGTCCTAACGACACCTAACTTTCTGGCCCTCGCATCTCCTTCCTCACCTCTCCGCCTCCCTTCAGCTGTCCCGCCGGCCTCTCTGTGAGCAAAGGTGCTTAATTGCCCATCTGTTAATCCTATTTTACCTTCTCCAGACACACGCGTGTTTGTCTATTGCGCCTGCCCGCTGTCTGTCTGTCTATCCCGTAGTCGAGCACTCCCCACCAGCGACCCGACCACTCGCTGGCACAGGCACCGCAGCAGCCCTTCGACGTTCCTTATCCTCCGCGAGCGATTCCTCCATTGTGCCGTCTGCCCGTCTCACCATCACTGCTGTGGTTCCGAGACGCCTCCCCGCTGGTTTCTGCATCCCCCAGACGTAGCATCCACGCGTCCCTGCTCGCCTACAGTAGCTGCTGCACTCGAAAGAGCTGTCTTACTGGTGTGAACAGCGCTTGCGCACAGTCAGGACTGGATCCGCCGGGTACTTCCACGCACCCGCTTCTCGCACGCACGCACACTGCACACGCCTTGCGCGCGCTGCCTCCTGCTCTTGCTGGCAATTGTCCCTCGCCTCACGTTCCTTTGGCCGGTACCAATTTGCGTTCCTACATTACCCTGGCATTGGTAACCGAGAGTCACTTCGACTATTCTTCCCAGCTATAGAAGTACCGCACAGATAAAGACAGGGTCTGTAATTCATAATGGCTCCCTCCACCCGCCCCGACCAACACCACATCAACCTCAACTACATCCCCCAGTTGACCCCTCAGGCGCCTCACTCGGGCTCCTCGACCGGCAACACCTCGCCCGTCGAGCCGCCCAACAGCGGCTCCATTCGCTTTCCCACCGCCACCTCGAACCCGCTTGGAAGTGCTGCGGCGGGCACAAGGCTGGGCGCCGGATCCCCGTCGCATGACTATGGCAGCCGACTGTTCTCCAAACGGTACGTCACACTCTGAAACAGCATGCATTCTGGCTAACGTGGTTGACAGGGCACGCGAGATCCAGGCACAGGAGGGTCTGACTCCACAAATGTGGGGACCTCCTACCAGCGGCAACTCGACACCATTGCGTGAGACTATCCCGGAGTCTCCCAGCGCAGACAGCTTCCCCGACTTCAACAACGCCATGCCTGAGGCCACGTCCACCGGTCAGACTTCTGGCCGCCGTGCTCGCGCTGGCACTCTTCCTTCGCGCTTCTCCCCGACCGCCGCACCTCCTGGCCTGATGTCGGGTTCGACTCTGCTGCCCCAAACCTCTCGCCCGACACCTTCCACCAGTCCTTTCAAGTCGGGTGCCGGTACTCCCACTGAAAGAAGCGGTTTCGTCCCGGGACCAACCAACGCTGCAGCCAAATCTGCACTGCTGTCCCGCCTCCGAGCTGGCTCCATGCCCCAGCGACCGGGCTTCATGCCCCCTGCTACATCTCCTTTCGGAAACTCCATCTTCTCGAGTGGCTGGGCAAGCAACCGTGACCGCAGCAGCACCCTCCAGAGCATTGCCTCTATTCCGTCGAATGGACCTGGCTCACCCATGTCCTCCTTTTCCCGCGATTCCCTCGCAGACACGGATGTCAAGACTCTAGACTATCTTGGCCTTGTCGATACTCCCCAGCCAAGCCGAGCTACGCTTGCTCCGTCCGACATAGAATTGCTCCTTGAAAGTCAGAGGAACGCCAATGGCCCGCAAGCCAATTCAGCCAACCGCTTCCGCTCCTACTCGGTGAATGCTAAGGAGAAGTACGCCGAAGACGAGGATGAGATGGACCAGTACGGCGCGTACAGTGGAACAATCACTCCCGCCGAAGCCAATGCGCTTCTGATCCAAGAAGCTGTGCGCCAGCACAATTTGGAAGTGCAGGCCTTCACTCAGTACGCTTCAGCTGCTCGTCCCCGAGCTCGAACCGCTGGCGTGCTGGACGCTCCCAGCCGAGGTCTTATGCGGAACTACATGCCCACCATGTCCCGCCTTGACAATACTTTGACTGCTACCGACCTGACCGAGGACGCTGAGTACAACCTGGCCGAAGCCGTGAAGAAAATGCACCTGCCTAGTGGCAACCTCGGAGACGATACCCTCGAGGGCCCGACCAGATCGCTGTGGCTGGGCAACATTCCTTCATCCACCACTGTCTCCTCGCTCAACGTCATCTTCGCCGCTTTCGGTGCTATCGAGTCCACTCGCGTTTTGACTCACAAGAACTGCGGATTCGTCAATTTCGAGAACCTCGAAAGCGCTGTACAAGCCAAGTCTCAACTCAATGGCAAGGAGATCTTCCCTGGTGCTGGTCCTGTGCGGATTGGCTATGCCAAGATCCCAAGTGCGGCAGCTACGCCTGGTCACAACGGCCTCTTCCCGTCCCCTAGCCCAGACCCACTTTCAAAGGGTCAGGCGGAGGCTACCGCTGGAGCGACCAACAACGCAAAAGAAAACAGCCCGCGTAGCGGAGCGGCGAATGCACCTCTTGTGACACCTGAGTTGAACGACATCCGCGAAGATATCATCCAGATTGTCAAAGAACTTGGCGCCACGGATGAAGAGCAAAGCCGAATCGTTGCGCAGGTTGAAGCAGCGGTCCAGGTCAACAACTATGTCGACGAAATTCCTTCAGTCGAAGAGCCCAGCCACACTCGAGTTCACGATGCACCAAGACTACGTGAGATCCGTAAGCGCATCGACAATGGCTCTTGCTCCAAGGAGGACATCGAGCAGATTGCTATGAACATGCTACCAGAGATTGCCGAGTTGGCCTCAGACTACCTTGGAAACACCGTGGTCCAGAAGCTATTCGAATTCTGCGAAGAGTCCACCAAAGAGGCCATGTTGCTCGAGATTGTACCTCAACTCGCAAAGATTGGTGTTCACAAGAATGGCACGTGGGCTGCCCAGAAGATCATCGACGTTTCGAAGACACCTAGCATGCAGAAGATGGTCGTCGAAGCATTGCGCCCATATGCAATGGCTCTGTTCCTTGACCAATTTGGCAACTATGTCATGCAAGGCTGCCTCAAGTACCAACAGCAGAACCAATTCATCTTCGAAGTCATGCTTGGCCGCTTGTGGGATCTAGCCCAAGGACGCTTCGGTGCTCGTGCTATGCGAGCTTGCCTTGAGAGCCACTTTGCTACCAAGGATCAGCAGCGCACGGTCGCGGCCACGATCGCACTTCACAGCGTCCAGCTTGCCACCAATGCCAACGGCGCTCTTCTTCTCACTTGGTTCCTAGACACATGCACCTTCCCCCGGAGGCGCACTGTGTTGGCTCCTCGTCTTGTGCCCCATCTAGTCCACCTCTGCACACACAAGGTCGCCTACTTGACCGTGCTCAAGATCATCAACCAGCGCAACGAACCTGAGGCCCGCGACACAATTTTGAAGGCTCTGTTCTTCAACGATCAGGTTTTGGAAGAGATCCTCAACGACCAAAACTGCGGTGCCACCTTGATCTTCAAGGTCCTCACAACACCATTCTTCGACGAGCACATTCGTGCAGAGGTCGTGCAGAATGTACGCAACGTTCTTGTGCGTATCAAGGCACAGCCTCAGCAGGGCTACAAGCGCCTCATGGACGAAGTAGGCCTGTCCACACGTGGACCTGGCCATCGCGAGCACTCGCAGACCCGTCCTGCGTCGAAAGACAGCAGCATTGGAGGTGGACCAGCAGGCTTCTACCCAGGTGGCGTGCCAGGTTTCGACCCTGTTGGACTGCAGCGTACCGCAAGTATGGACTCGAATAGCTTTGAGCAATACTCCATGGGCGCCGGTGGTCCAATGTTCATGCCGAACATGCAAGCCATGTCGGGACCCCAGCAGCTGCAATACCAGCAGCTTCTGGCTCGTCAGCAGCAATTCTATCCTCAGATGAACGGCTTCCAGCCTGGCATGGACGGCTACCGCAACGCTTCTCCCAGTGGAGCTCCTGGCTTTTCTGGGTCACCAATGATGCAGCCCGCTAACCTGGCCGGACAAGGAATGGTTCCTGGCATGGGTGGGCAGATGTACCCATACAACATGTACATGCCCCAACAACAACAACAGCAGGCTGCTGGAGGCAACCAACGACGTGGGCGGGTAAGCAGAAATGCCTCCCCAGCGTCCGTTGCTCGGCGCTAACATCTCTCATAGAGATAAGCCGGAGGGATCGACACGATTCGACGGCACTTTTCATGTATATGGCCTGCAACTTCGTACATGTCATGACCTAGCGAGCATTTGGCGAGCATACTCGACATCAAAATATTCTCTTACATTTTCACTCTGCGCTGCATCTTGCTACATGAAAGCTGGAGAGGAGGAGGCAGGCCTACCTTCGTCTCTCATCTTCGGCGTTCAGAATCCACACTCGCTTCCTGCATTCGTCGCGGTCGACGCTCGGCCGCCAAAGCCACTTCTTTCTTGTATCTTACTTTGAGCCGGCGCTATACCGGCTCTGGTGGCTTTTCTCGGGTTGGATTTTGGTCTCAGACATGGATGGGTATCTATGAGACGATATGGTTTGGAAGGAAATGGGGGAAAAGTCGGCAACGGGGCTTCGTTGCCTCGCGTTGTTCGACACTGGTATGGGCATGGAATTAGATATTGTGCTATCTTGTCTAGGCCATGTGCTTGGACATGAGATGTGTGACTATCTGTCTTTTATGGGCACTTTAGAATGGGAGCTTTTTTCACGTTGCACTCTTCTGAACGTTTGTGGTTGCGAGTGATGTCTCGAGAATTGACCTTCACACAGACAAATAGAACAGGTGTCATAATGCGAAGGAGTTCAAAAAACGATGGATTCAAAAGCCAATAGCTCGACTCTTTGGGGTATCTTTTTGCGCCCTGTTTTCTAACGCCGAGACACTTGTACCCAATACAATGCATAAAAACAATGGCCACCTCCATATCATAGCGAAACCCGCTCTGCTTGTTGCAATTAACCGCACAAATGCTTCCGCGTAAGCCATTTCTCTTCCCAGGATCAAGAACGCACAACTCCTCGCAAGCGTGCACACCTAATGCGGCCCAGCGCCATTACTCTCGCTAAACTTGCGCTTCTTCGCATCCCGCTCGCCATCATGCTGTTGCGTCTGCGGCGGCGGCTGATACTTGTCTCCCCTCCCCTGAATCTGGTACACGGCCTTCTTGATACTCTCCTCATTCTGCAATAGCATCTCCTCTGTAACGGGGTCCTCAATGCTCTCGAGCACGGAATTGACCGTCGAGATATGATTAGCGTCCTTTTTGTCGTCGCGCCAGCGGGGCGTGCCGTCTGCTTCGGCTTTGTATTTCCACTGCCCTGAGAGCGTGCGGTAGCATTCTATTATGCGGCCGTCGAGGCGCTGGGAGAGGGATTTAAGAGTCTCCCATTCTGTGGGGGAGACGGCTAGGTCGGCGAAGTGCTGGTAGTTGTTCTGGCTGTGGTTGACGAGCAGCTGGAAGGTGGAGGGTGGGGCGTCGTAGTCTGGGATTAGGCCTTCTTCGCCGTCTTCGGGGTCGATTAGGGGGAAGTCGCCGAGGCGGAGCTTGAAGTCTATGGTGTTCTCGTGCGGAGGCTTCCATTTTAATATGTGTCGGTCTGTGCCGTGTTCGTAGCGCGTGGATTTGCAGGTGAAGATGAGGCCGTCGTTGCCGTGTTTGAGGCTGGGGAGCACGTTGTCGAACATGGAGCGGATCGAGTAGGCGGGATACGTCTTCTTCTCTTTGAGCGCGAAGGGGCGCAGGTCGGGATTGGGGGTTGCAGCGATCTTCTTGTGGTAGGGCTTTAGCACCCATTCTTGGAACCTGCCCAACCGCCTGTCCAGCGTCTTGCCTGTGACGTTCTCGCTGTCGACGGCAAGGGCGTCGAAGATGTAAAAGTTCAGTCGCGGTGCCGCCTCGTTGGGGTACTGGTCGTGGACAAGCTCGCCGTCGAGAATCGTGCCAAAGAGAAATGGCTCTGGATTGTGGGGATCCTTGTAGTATGGTATCCGAAGCGCAGGCTTGACGTCGTAGTAGTTGTTCTTTCGGTCTATGAGGAACGTCACGGGCTCGAGGCTCCCGTCTGGTCCTTCCTGCCACCACATCAAGAGCAGACATCGCAGGCCGTCTGTCTTTTCGCACATGAAGTATTCTTGGTGGTGAAGCTCGGCAACGTGTTCGCGCGCGAAAGATACGGGCTGTGCGCCCGGAAAACGCGTGCTCTCGCGCTGGAGTATGTCTGCGACTAAGCTCTTGAGTCCATGGGCATCGTGGTCAGGCACAAGGTTGCCTGGTATGGGCGGGGGCGGCGCGTGCGAGGGTGTTGTTGACGGCATGACGGCGGGTCTATGTGGAGCTTGCGGAGAGTTGTGTCGGCTGCGAAGGGTGGCGCACCCTCAATGATGAAGGCAGCGTTATCGACTTGTACAAAGACTTTGGGGCGGTCCTACGCATGGAGCTTGGGGTAGCTTACATAAGCGAGTACCCTATGCCGCACTCAGTAACACAATACAAGTTTTCATACATAGTCCTGTAGTACCTTGTATAACTAGTGATTTAAGGATACTATATAATTTACACGTAAGTGTGGTACTCCTAGGTGAGCCTTATGCACATGAGAATCCGTAGGATGGCTGCAGTGGTGCATCACTAAAAACCACCTCCTTCGTACCTTCACATGGTCCGCATCATTGGTGATTAGAGTGAACATGTGTTGGTGAATTTCTAAATAGTACATAATGTACAACCATCTTTGCATCCGTACAATTGCGAGACATCCCTAGCTTTTTTTCCGAAAAGTCTACGATGACTTTGGCGGACTGGTCATCATCCGACTGGTCGTCTTGACAGTACTAGCCATCTCGCCAGGATCACCACTGAACTTCCACTGTCCACTCACGACATCGTCATGAGAAGCATCATCTAGTCGCTTCAGTTCTCTCCGCATGTAACCCACAATCTGCGCCAGCTTTTCGAAGTCGACATCCTCCCTGCCTCCCATCAGATTGCGCCACAGAGCCGCCGCGAGCATGGCGTCGCCCTTGACGAGTCCCTCGTCGTATGCAAGAAGCACAGCTCGCCATTGCGCGAACATGTCTTTCAATTGCTTCTGGCGGAGCGAATTGGCATTGAACTTGTGCCATATGACAAGGCGATCCTCAGCTGACCAGAAGGCTTGGTTGGTGAGGTGTTGAATCCAGACCGAAGAGTGCGACTGGGGCAACATGCGGAAGCGGACTTGGAGCATCCACATGTGAATGAAGGTAATTTGTGCCCAGTTGGAGAAGGTAGGCTTCAAACCAAGAGCTATCCATGTTAGTTTGTGCCTGTGTGTACCAGATGGGCGCGCATACTGTCATACCACCACCCCTCGCCCACGCCAATGTGTGTGCCATTCTCGTCTTCGGGAATATCTCCGTTCTTCTCAAAAGCTTGCGGTATTGTGTATTCGCCGGGTCTGGAACACTCCTTGATCAGGTCCCCGGTTGCGCCATATGCGACATAGGTCTCTGTCATGAGCGGAGCCTTCTCGCGAATCTTTGCTGCTATGCCCGTGAGGCCACTGGGCTGGCCTGGCTTGAAAGTTTGTTTCTTGACATCGGCTGGACGACTTTGCGACGCATAGTAGAGGGCGGGTGCAGTTGTGGAAAAGCTGCGCTGCACACTGCGACGTGCGAGCCTACTTGCAGGCTGGACTTGTTAATAGGCGCCTGTTGTGGATCGAAATGAACCTACCTGTAATACGGAGGGACGTGATCTCAACATTGCTCTCGAGCAAGTGCTGCAAACGTAGTTGGACGCCATTGATGCTCGAATGTAGTTGGGGAAGGAAAGCGCCATCAAAAGTTCGCGAGTCGCGCTTTCTCGCTTGGGTCATGACGTCCACTACCCCGGCCGCATATCCCCTCCGCCTACGCGACAATCGATCATACCATGTGCGCTGCCTCCTCTGCGTTCTTATCACTATGCATGATGTATCACGGAAGTTACGGCTAGCTCAAGCAGACTCCAAGACTTTCGCCGAGCTTGGATCTGGGCACGTGTGCTGATGCTGCAGGGGAATTGTACTCCGTGTTGGCATATACGAGCAAAAATGGCAAGGCTGGCTCACGCAGAGACGAGGCGTCTCTTTGAAAAGCTGAGCGAATCAAGATAGTGCAGGCTTCTTTACTTCGTGTGATGATTGGTTGCAGAAGTTATTTGTTGTCGTCCAACTACCCCTGCCTTTTCGCTCGTATGTGCCAATACGGAGTACATGTTCGCTCGTCTCTTACCAGCAGTCTACTTTGTGGCGTTTGAGTCTAAGCATTTGCCATGCTGCGACCTCGCCATAGGGGGTTCACGGCTCACACACTTCTAGCTGCAACGAGCCCCAGCCGTCGCGACGAGTCTAAGGCGTGCAGCTCTGTGTACCCATCGCCATGGCCAATGCCTAGCCACGTGAGCGATAAGCTGGTCTTGGATGCTGCAACCCAAGACTGTATAACCCAAGACTGGGGTTGTCGCATGTTTGAGGCCGAGGATCAATTCCGCCATCGCTATATTCTGCCTTTCTCCGCAAACTCCACCAACGCAACATTGTCCTCTCGTTTTTAAGGGTCCAACATTCAGTAGCAGCCGCATTTGGTATTCCGTCGTCTTCGCTGTGCCACACCGAGTTTACGTCAGCAGGTGTAAACATAACATCTTCGTGCGCCACCATGGCGCTTCCTCCCCAGCCAGGGCCAAGGACGAGCCCGCGACCATTCTACATACATGTTTACCAGGAAACGCACCCGTTCTACACCTGTGGGGATCTAGTGCGAGGGACTATTCGCGTGGAGCCCACACTTCGACCTCAACGTATCACCATTGTATTCCGAGGCTGGTGCGTGATCTTCAATCATGAAGCTGGTGGAGCATCCCCCTCCTTTTTCAAGTACAAGCAAGTCCTTTTCGAGTCTTCAGGAGCTCACGGAAACTTCGATATCTTGCGAAGAGGCACCGCCCGAGATGGCAAAGTGGACCTCCCATTCGAGTTCACCTTCCCACAAAGCGCCTGGATGGCGCCTCCGCCTGAGAGACAGTGGCGATACTTCAAGGACTCCTATGATCACCCTCGCTTCCAGCACTCTCCTGGATTCCCGCTTCCTCCGAGTTACACAGGGACTGCCTCACTTCGCGGGCCGTTCCCAGTAAAGATCAATTATGGCCTAGAAGCCTGCTTAGAGTCTGCCCTTGTAGACAATGGCAAGATCACCGCACGACACGAACTGAAATTCCTCCCTCCAGCACCCGAGCACGACCTGAGTCTTCTCGAGCCCAATCTCGAGAGGGCCGTCAGCCTTCCCAAGCATTCTAGTCGCTACAAACTGATCCGCACCCGGAAACTCCTGCCCCGTTACGACAACAGCACACTAGGAAAAGTCAAGGATCTGCTTGTCGAAAAAGAGGTATTGCTAGGCCTACATTCACTCGACGAGATCCCGTTCGCAAAGTTCAGCCTCTTCGCCACGCCAGCACGCATCATGGTCATTGGTTCGCCGCTACAGATTACAATGTCCGTGAAGCATCTCGAGCGCTCAGCATCGATACGCAATCCACCTGACGTGTTCATGCGACGCATACGCGTTCAACTCATGCCCGTCTACAGTATCCTCACCCCCCGCCCATCAGTAAATGCTCACATCACCAAGGAGACAGTCGAAACCTCGCGGGAAACATGGACCCTCTTAGATAGGAAGTTCGACGAAGGACCAGGGCAGTGTCTAATCGACGGCCTCCGGCTTTCCGATATCGGCGCACCGGCACTACAGCACAGCAAGCTGCTCCCGAGTTTCTCAAGCTACGGCGTGAATCTCGAGTACGAGATGCAGGTAGAAATCTGGGGCGAGTGCGCCAGCCACGATTTCTCGGGGCTAGCGTGTAGGACCGAGGTGCAGATCGTGTCTGGCTGGGACGCAGCGCCTCCGCCAGCCCATGTAGATGAGACGGACGGAGCGCTGCCGACTATGCCTGCGTACCAGGAGAGAGACCCGATGTTGGCGTCTTCAGATGATCCGGTCCAAGCGGAACTTGGACTTGCCCCCGAGAACGGAGTACCGGCATACGCTTCTCTGACACCCTCGCCACCCCTACCCCTGGGAGCGACGACGTCTCGAGAATTACCTCCGCCGTATATGGGCTAGGACTCGACCTTCTCATGCTCATGCTGCTGGGCTGAAACGATAATGTGAGCCCCACATCTACCACACGACAAGACGATGCTAGCACAAATACGATGCAATACGTAGTCAACGAAACCACACCCGTATAGTGCTTTCCACCTAACCACAGCCTAGTAACGATCAACATGCAACATTGTATCCAAAGTTCAATACGACTGTATCTCGTTTGCACAATTTTATCAAGCTGACTCGGTGATGAGCAACGATGGAACTTGGATGAAATCCTGCCTCCTCGCGCCAACGCAGTGATAGCGCAGTGGTAAGCGATCATGGCATCGAGGAATTCTCCCGGGACGAACGAGACCAGTTCAGAGAAAGAATACGACAATGCTCGATAGTGTGTCACAGGGAGCAACAAAGGGCCTTGACAGCTTGGATGGCGTACATCGTGATGATGATTCTGCAATGGATGTGGATCTACTACAGGATGGAAGCAGATAGCCCCAGGGACACTTTGCGACGTCTTTGTTTTGTTTTACTGCGTAGTACGAAAATGCTGCCAATTCGACGAATAGATAAAAACTCTTTGATGACATCAACAAGTACCTCATCATGATATACATGACCATTCACTTTTTTGGTGATAGGACACTCGCTGCGTCACAAGTACGACTTCAAGATGAGCATCACATTGCATTTAGGAAGGAGACGAATTCGTCAATCATCATACCAAGATCTGCAAGTGATCAAGGCAGCAATTATTTGTATTCATATTTCGTGCTCTCGCTCGAACTGGCAAGCAAGCTTTTCGTCAGCGTAAACCCGGAAAGATAGCCGACCATGGACACCAGCCTGATAGACTCCAGATAAACTTTTCCGATAACCCGCTAACTCGACCGAACTAAGATGAAAGCCGCAGCCTAAATGTCTATCAAGGTAAGGGGTAGATGTCGATATAGGGCGCGATCCTTCGATACACAAAAGCGCAATGCAAAGCAATCGCTGACGCGCCCAGTGGTAGTGAGGGTGGTTGGACGCGCCTCAAGCAGCCGCAGCAACCTAAGCAGCGGTGACAGCGGGCGCCTCGGTGGCCTTCTCGGCGGCAGTGGTAGCGGCGGCGTCGGCGGCGGGAACCTCGCCCTCGACGGCGTCCATGTTGTCGTCCTCCTTGCCGGGCGAGTCGATCGCGACCTTAACGGCGATCTCGCGGCCCTCGATCTCCTTGCCGTTCATCTCGGTGCAAGCCTTCTGCTGGAGCTCCTCAGAGCCGAGGGTGACGAAACCGAAGCCACGACCCTTGCGGGGCTCACCGCGAGCCTGCAACTTCTTGACCATGAAGCGGGGGATGGGGCGGAGGGCGATCTTGGCCTGGGTGGGGGAGTAGTCCTTGAAGATCTCAAGAAGCTGGAACGGTCAGTGGCTGGTGAATCAAGGTAGAGTAGAGCAACGTACCCTGTCCTCCTTCAGGTCGTAGGGCAGGTTGGCAACCATGACCTTGGTCTTGGAGGCAACGCCGTCCTCGGGGGGACCACGCTGCTTGCGCTCGCGGAGCTCACGGGGAGCGGCGTCCTTCTTGGCGTCGGTGGAACCCTTCTTAGCTGTGAGCGCTTCGTTCGTTGTCTCGGTGAGAGGAGCGACTTGGCCGGGTACATTTGTGGGAGTAGACTCAGCAGGAGCAGCCTCAGTGAGCTCGACCTGCTCGGCACCCTCGGCGCCGTCGGCCTGTCATCAAGTCAGAATGTGCATATCGAGACATAGTATGCAAACTTACAGCACGGCCACCACGGCCAGCACGACCGCCACGGCCACGGCCGCGACCGCGTCCGCGAGTAGAAGCACGGCGGCGGTTGTCGCCAGCACCCTCAGCGCCACTGCCAGTACCCTCGGCGTGGGCCTCGGGAGTGCGAGCGAGCTGGATGGAGACCTTGCGGTCGAGGATGGCCTTGCCGTTGAGCTCGGCGATGGCACGCTCGGCCTCAGAGGGGGTCGAGAGGGCAACGAATGCGTAGCCGACAGGGCGCGAGGTGCGGGGGTTGGTGGGGATGGTCGTGGACTCGCTGTGCAACGTGTTAGCTCGTTCAGGGTGCGTCATGTGGGTCTGGGCCGGGCTGCTCGACGTACACCAGGTAGTCCTTGAAGAAGTCCTTCAACTCCCCCTCGTTGGTCGCATATGCGAGGTTTCCAATGTAAAGTCGCCTGCCCTCGGCGGCGCTTGCTCGGACAGCCTCATCCTCGGCAGAGGTGGGCTGCTGGGCGCCGGTGCTCTCCGTGGTGGTGGTGGCAGCAGTGGTAGCAGCGGGAGCAGCGTTGTCGAGGGAGGTGGTGGCCATCTGGGCGGTGACACTGTCGACTGGGGCGGACATGATGTTGCAGTTTGTGGTTGATGAACACGAAAAAGGGACCGTGTAGTGGAGTTGAGGAAACTTGGAGTCCTGGTAGACCGGTAAAGGTAACCGTGAACAGTTGTGTGGTGGTGGTGAGAGATGGATTGACGAACCGCCGGGAAGGTGGAACAGTTGGCGAGGGGGGTGGGAATGGGGAGCTACGAGCCCGAGAGTTGGTGGGAGGGAGTTGGGGTGATGGGTGAGTGGACTGTTTCTTGTTGTTGACTTGATGGAGTCGAAAGGGAGGGCGGTGTCGAGAAATTTAAAGCTTGGGGACGGGGATTGCGCGCTTGCCCTTGTTAGGGGCCGCAAGCGATCCGTACTTGCCCCCCATGCACCCGGGAATGAGCACCCGCCGCGAGGAAAGCAGAGATGAGGCCGCATGAAAGGGGTCATGAGGTGATTAGGGTGACATTACTTTGAAATGCATCTATTTCACATTGTAATATGTGGTGAGGATGCTCTGGCATCTGCGGTCGTGGAGAATGCACAATACACAAGCGAGCTGCACGATGCACATCCTGTGGCGCCACCCATCGTCGACTCTTCACCTGGACCCAGCATGCGCAGAGCCCCACCAGCCGCTAGAAAGCCTTAACCAGATCCTGACCATGGAGACCCGCTTGCCGTCTGACGTGGCCGTTAGTGCCAGGCCGCTTTCTTTTCACCGAATCCCTGGGGAAACGGCTCGCTCATAGCTATCTGCGCCAATCTTCCGCGTCCTCGGGGCTAGCCTCACCGCACTGATAGTCGTCCTGGGTCACTCCTTCACCGCCTGCATATGCACCTGCCTGCCATGGCTGAACCACAGCTTCCGCGCCGAGCCCTGGTTGTTTACGGCTCAGAGACGGGCAATGCCCAGGATGTCGCTGAGGAAATGGGAAGGCTCGCCGTGCGGCTGCGCTTTGATACCCACGTCGCGGAGCTAGACGCCATCACCCTTGTATGTCCGACTCGAGGCTTGCGAGGAGAGGCGTTGATGTTGAATAGAAACAACTGCTGCAACATGATGTGGTTCTCATTGCAATTTCTACTAGTGGCCAAGGAGAATTGCCGCCAAACACCCAGTCGTTCTGGAGATCGCTACGCAGCGCCCGACTCCGACCAGGATGTCTACAGCAGATGAACTTTGCCTCTTTCGGACTTGGAGACACCTCGTATCCCAAGTACAACTGGGCACATCGCAAGCTCTACAATCGTCTGATCCGGCTAGGAGCACAACCAATCTGTGATCGTGGCGAGAGCGATGAGCAGCATCCAGAGGGGTACGTTGTTGGCATTTCTTATTCGACAGTTTTATTCGATAAAGTGATATACATGTCCTTGCAAAATCCCTCTCCAAATACTTCATGCTGAAGTTGTACTCCGTGTCCTTGCATTGACTGACTCCTTGCAGCATCGAAGGGTCATTCGTGCCGTGGTCAGTCAAGCTACGCCAACATCTACTGGAGCAATACCCGCTACCTGAGGGAGTCGACCCAATACCAGACGATGTTCTCCTCGATCCAAACTGGCTGCTTGACTTCGTAGACAACACTCATCAGAATGGGACTAAAGAACAACCACCATCCACAAATGGCGACATCCCTACGACACCGCCACCAGACCTCCTCCCCGTTCCCAACAGCTTCCCAGCAACAATAACCACCAACGACCGCATCACCCCCCAATCCCATTGGCAAGATGTCCGGCACCTCAAATTCTCCACACCGGAAGGACACCCGTACGTCCCCGGCTCAACCCTCACAATCTACCCCAAAAACTTCCCTATCGACGTGAACGAATTCCTCTCAATCATGAACTGGAGCTCCATCGCCGATACTCCCATCCACTTCGTGCCCACCTTCCCCTCAGCCACCGCCACCAACCCTCCGATACCTCCATCACCCACAACCATCCTTTCACTGAGAAAATTGTTAACGAACCACCTCGACATCCTCTCCATCCCCCGGCGCTCCTTCTTCTCCCACCTCGCGCACTTCACATCCGATCCCTTCCAGCGTGATCGCTTACTCGAATTCACCGACCCGCAATACATTGACGAGCTGTACGACTACACTACGCGCCCAAGGCGAAGTATCCTCGAAGTCTTGCAGGAGTTCGAAACCGTCAAGATCCCCTGGCAGCGCATATGCTCCATCATCCCCATGATGCGCGGCCGGCAATTCAGCATCGCGAGTGCAGATCAAGGGGTCGGCGAGGTAGAGTTGTTGGTTGCGATCGTGAAATACAAGACGGTCATCAAGAGGATTAGAGAGGGAGTGTGTACACGGTATATATCTAGCCTCAGACCCGGGACGGAACTTAGTGTGACGTTGCAAAAGGGAGGGTTAGGTGTGGAGAAAGAGGAAGTAAGGAGGCCGGTGGTTATGGTGGGCCCAGGCACGGGGGTGGCGCCGATGAGAAGCTTGATCTATCAGCGGATGATGTGGAGGGAAGAACTTGGTATCGCAAATGGCGAAGCGGCAGAGGGAAGCAAGGATCTGCTCTTCTTCGGATGCAGGAATTCAGAGGCCGATTACTTCTTCAAAGAAGAGTGGACGCAGTTGATGAACAAGGGTGTGCCGTTGGAAGTACATGCGGCGTTTTCGAGGGATCAGGTACGTCACCTTCTCTGCTCAAACTTGTATCATAATGCTGATGAACTCTCCCAGCGCCAAAAAGTCTACGTCCAAGACCTCATCCGCGACCAAAGTCAAACTGTATACTCCGCCCTCGCCACGCACAGCGGCACAGTCTACATCTGCGGCTCGTCGGGCAAGATGCCCCAAGCTATCCGCGAAGCGTTGATCGAAGTCTTCCAAACGCACGGGCAGCTCGGGCGCGAGGACGCCGAGGCATATCTTGTGTCCATGGAGAAGGTGGGAAGGTATAAGCAGGAGACGTGGTGAGGGGATATATTGAGGTACGGATTCGTTGAATCCAGTCATACAATATGTCACAACACTCTCGGTCGAGTTTCGAAGATTTGCAGAGTATCTCTCACATGTAAAGGGAATTGCATCGTAGTGTGCTACCCTGCAAATGATGCGCCTCACTCCGCAACTCGCCAGGCCCCGCAACAATGTAGGATGATCGATGATCGATGATGGTAATGATGAGTTCATCTGGTAGTTGTGCCATCGTCTCCCAAGATGTAGGTGAGGAAGGAGCTTGTACTCACACTTGGAGACAAGCATAAGTAAAGTTAGCATGTGGGCCTCGGAAGCTCATACACGAATCATACGAGCATTGTCCAATAAAGGCGAAGGAAGTGAAAATTGATTAGAAGTACATCCTGCTTCTTTCTAGCATCGCAGCATCTCTTCATTCATATACGTGAAGTATACCAAGCGCCTCCCTTCTATCACAATCAACCTGCATCTAGCCCTTACCCCCCAACCCCACCCCTCAATCCTCATAATCCACCACATCAAACTCCAACCCCGCGCTCCGATACACACCTTTCGTGAACTGAAAGCTCTGCCACGAATACCCCACACTCTCCGGGACCGCAACACACACCCTCCTCAACCCGCGCCTCGCCAGCGCCCGCAGCACCACGACTGAATTCAACGCGTTTTCAACCACAGGCTGCTTGCACGCCGTGGTATGGCAGTGCTGCTGGAAACTCCTCAGGAACGAACTCGAGCTACTCCCACTGCGCAGTTTGAGAGTCCGCAGCGGTCCAGGGGGGAAGTAGCTCTCAAGCCACGTATCGAGATCGATTTGAAAGGGGCGGTCAGGTGCTTTGGCGACTGCGTGGGACACGTGGTGGGGGAGTTTGATGTCCAGTTCTTCGAGGTTGGGCAGGGCTGTCAGGACGTGTTGCAGGCCTGTTAGCCACGAGTCGTGCTTGTCGTGCAGGCGTAGAGAGGTGAGTCTGGGATGTCGCTTCAGCGCCGCGCCGAGGTGGGAGTAGTCCATTATTATCCGGCTCTCGCGTGGATAAGAGAGCTTGTGTCGCTTGTGCTCGTAGGTGAAGCTTTTTAGGCTCTTGATGCTGTCAAGGAGGTCGCAGATCGTTTTGGGACCCAGGTAAGATCTTTTGATGGCAAGATGCTCGATTTGAAGAGAGCCAGGAGACAAGTTGTACTCGTCTAATTGCTCTGTCCCAGGAAGCTGTCTAGCTCGGGGCAAACGCAACATCAAGACGAGGTGCAGCTCCAAGCTGCGTAGCGTGGGCACCGTGAGCAGCGGGATGATGTTCGAAAACCGCATGGGACCGTGTATGACGACAGTGTGCAAGCATTTGAATCGCTCTGCGTTGATGGCCAGGTGTGCAAACCAGCGTGTTCCGTGGTCCCAGTGCCATGCATCATAGATCTTAATCTGCTCTACATTTGGCACGAAAGACAAGAAAAAGTCCAGAAACCAATGCTCAAAAGGGATGAAGCTTTCGGCGAAGCTGAAATCCAAAGATGGTTCAGTTGACCCTGAGGGGGTTTGAAGACCAAGTTCTTGATAGGCTTGAATAATCGGCTTTCGCTCGGAGCCAGGAATACATCTCTTGATTTTTGCCCGGGTGCCAGTTGGGTCTACGAAGTCCTCGATATATGCTCTCCATTGTACTTCCTTTACGCGCTTAGCTAGCTTGTATTGATCCCGCAGGGGTGATGTTGTGATGGTCCGCAAGAACTGCTGTGCTTTTGGGCCAGCGAATGTAGCGTACAGGTAGGGGACAGTCAGACCATGGAAGCGGTGGTTCACCCGACTGAATCTGGATAGTGACGGATGCGTAAGGTATTCCACGATAGAAATGACGAGCTCGTCTGGCAGCTCTTCTAGCGAGGCCATGGGTTCTTGGTGGGTGATCCAACAGAATCTCGTGGTGGACGACAGATCAATTTGGAGCAGCTTCGGCCATTCAAATAGGACTTGTAGTTACCGTAAAATTTAACGAGAGATCGTGGTATCAAGTTTGTGTGGGAGGCTGAATGTTACCATACGAGGTAGCGGGTGCACAGACCACCAAAACCTACGAGCATTGGAGTACGAAGGCACAGTAGCCGCCTACCAGCATGGACAAATTCTCAACATACTTCATGACCTTGGGATGGTAACGCTGGGAGTCATGTGATATATATTGCGTTCGATATCCTACAACAACGAAATTTTGGTATCATAAAGCCAATGCCAGCCTTCACAACCATAGCAGCCGAAGCCGCCTCAACGCCAAGATATGCCAAAGATGCACCAAAACGCTAATGAGCATGTGCGTGCCCAACTTGAGTCACCAGAGGGAACAGCATGCCAAACAGAACAATGCCAATATCTGTCTTGGAGAGGGATTTTCGGTCTGGATAGGCATCCATGTAGCCGTTCACAGGCGCGTCATGGTCCGAATGTCCGGACGTAGCCTCGGACATTGAGTGCATAGCAACATATCTGCTCGGGTTAGTCATTGCGGCAGTTTCAAAGATTGCATGTACTGACAAGAAAGTGCCACCAGAGAAGCATAATACCCAACCAGTGGACCAGGTCAGGCCTTCGTCTCCACCGAGACGACCGCGGCCAAATGTATGTACAATCGCCCAGGTGACGAAGGCGCCGACCGGGGCCGCCAGACTGAAAAATGCAAGATGTGTGCGAACAGTCTTCTTCGAGAGCCCTTGTTTGAGTAGGACTGAAGTGAGTCCAAAGGCTGCAGGGGCCTTGTGAAGCATGATCGCGAAGAAAATTACGAGCGACAAAGTTGTTGAAGGGGCCGTGGATGAAGCTCCCAGAGCGATGCCGTCTGCACAGGCGTGGACAACAAGACCGATCGTAGTCGCCGAGGTCTTCTTAGGTGATAAATGGGGAGGCATAGGCGTTGCTAAAGGTGTGACGGCCTCGCTGGCCATGCCGTTCAAGCTGAGAGACGAGGCATTGTGTGGTCCTCGGTGAAGATTGGAAAGCGAAATGTGCATAGGCTGATACTTCGGTTTCGAGCTGGCGAATGTTTCTGGCAGATGGTCCACCATGAACATGAGTATGTAGCCTAGAATCAGAGCAACTCCTATAAAGGCGTGCGGACTGGACTCGTCGTGATGCTCGACCGTGGTGTGATGGTCGTCCTCTTCTGGCGCATGGACACGAGTGTGACCTTCTTTGTGCCCCTCTGTGGAATCGTCGTCGCCCTTGATTGGGTGCGTCTCGTCCAGAGGCTCCTTGCTCTTGCCCTTCTCCTTGCTATCCTTGAGTTTCTTCATTTGAATATCAATGGCCGCCTTGTCGTCGCTTAAGTCGGGAATGGCAGCCTTGATGCTGTTTGTGTCATCCGCACGCTTCCAGGTGCGGAAGTCTGTCGGATGCCTGACGCCGTTCTGCAGGTTGGGCACGGAGGGGATGGTGGGTTGTATGGCTTTTTGAGACATGTGCGTATGGGTCTTGGCGCCGGCGCTGTACATTGTCTCAATGCCCTCTGGTATGATGACAATGAGCGATGTGCCTACTAGTACTCCGGCACCGAGTAATGTGAGGATGCGGAGTTGGCGCTGAGAGAGCGAAAAGGAGAGCGGCACGATGCCAGCCAGAAAAGAGCTGCCACAGTCAGCGACACGGACTCGAAGCAACAAGATACGAAGTGCATTGGGCTACTCACGCAATGCCCATAATTGTGCTCAGGGTGAGCAGCATGAAGAGACCGTCCCACATGATGATTCGTGTACGTTGCGCTATGTGGCGGGTGCCGGGGAGTGGTGATGCGCCGGAAGAACAGGAACGAAGGAAACGGGGCCAGAATCAGCGTATAGCAGCCATGCCTCGACTCTGTATGGAGGTGCAGGTGCAGGTGCAGGTGCGGGCGGTATCGTGGGCAGACGTGGTGTTGTCGCTGAGCACCGGACGGGGATGGCGCTGCTGGCCTCCGCAAATACATATGATGCAGGGGTCAACTAGATTTACCTAGGGCTGAGCGCTAACAACGCGTGCCGTCGCGTAGAGCGCCTTTACCTCTGACGCGCATCCACTGTCCGAGTGCCTCAACTCTGTCACTTCTCCCAAAGCTAGCCACGATGGATCTCGATGAATGTGAGTCTCTCTATGCGGTCGCGCTGCTAGCCCGAGCCCATCGTCTGACATGTAGAAGGGGTCACCAGCTCGACCGACTGCTTCTTCGTCAACCTCTACCGCCAGTCTTCCGATGCCCAGACTGAGACAGTCTTCGAGGACGCCTTCAACCCCACCTTTACATACGCTGTCATCGATGAGGACGAGAAGCTTGTTGGCTACAAGAACCCGAAGATCGAGCTCGACTTTCGCGCTCATGATCTGAAGCCGAAGCTCAAGATCGCATTCGACGAGAAGCTCGAGCTCAAAGACGTCGCCGAGATCAATCAGGTGGACCTCTCACCCGAGCTCTTCCGTGAGCATCTGCCCGAGCCGACTGCCGACGACGCGAACGCAACATCCAAAGACTGGAAGCCTCCGGGCGAGCTTCTGAACAGCTTCGCGGTCGAGGACAAGCAGTATGAGATATGGAAGGCGCCGCTCATGGACCCTGTTGCGAGGCGCATTTGGAAGAATATGAGCATACTGGTACTTCTCTACATCGAGGGTGCTACTACCAACGGCCTTGACGACGAAGAAACGATCGATCGGTGGTCGCTCTACCTTCTCTACGATGTGACGCCGCTTCCCAAGGCCACTGCAACGCCATACACTTTAGCTGGCTTCTCGACAACCTATCGATCATGGATCTTCCCCACGTTCGACATCATGCGCGCCACCAAGCAGCTTCCTTCACCGCCACCAGAGTCCAATGGAGAGGCACAAAAGTATGCGCCTCCGCGCTTGACCCAAGATCCCGAGACTTTCCTGTTCACCGGCAAATTTGACCGCCTCGAGACCCCATCACGAGAAAGGATCTCGCAGTTCCTGGTCTTGCCGCCATACCAGGGCCAATCGCTAGGCGCACATCTGTACGATGTCGTCTTCGAGGACCTAGTAAAGAAGTCTATCATCTTTGAGATCCCAGTCGAGGATCCCAGCGAGGCTTTCGACGCCATGCGCGACTACAGCGACATTGCATACCTCCGCAAGCTGCCAGCATTCCAGTCATTATCTGTCACATCCAGCCTGTCTCCCGAAGAGCTCCGTAAGGATGCACCCATTCCTCGAAATCAGATCCTGGGCAACGGCGTGGATCTGGAGAAACTCCGCCTTGAAACCAAGATTGTGACGCGGCAGTTCTACAGGATAGTTGAGCTTCATTTGTTGTCGACCATCCCATCGCCGAATCGCTCACGAGCGCGCATCACACGTAAAGCGAAATCGAGCAACGAGTACGACCGCAAGTACTACTTCTGGCGATTAGCGCTCAAGCACCGCATCTACAGCCAGAACGCCGATGCGCTCGATCAGATGGAGGTTTCTGAGAAGGTCGAGAGGCTTGAGGATGCTGTCGACAACCAACAAGAAGAGTATGAGGAGCGACTCGAAGGCATAGAGAAGCGTGCGGCATGGACAGCAGGACAGGGCTCTTCGGCAGGCGGACCTTCGAGGATCAAGCGCAAGAGGGCAATCGTCGAGGAAGAAGACGACGAGTCGGACGAGTTGGACGACGCATCGGTCGCCAGTTCAAAGCGCATGAGGGCCTGAGGTTTGGAAGGATGCTGCACAGCACATTGGTGTCCTTGGAAGGTCTAGTGCACTTAGCTTCAGCAATTGTGTCAAGTATTGACACAAACTTGCCATCTCGAAGACATCGAGCCTTGGGCATGAGATGGCAGGTGTCGGTCTGTGGGTGAACATTGTCGCATATCTGGTCGAGTGCGGACCCCCGAGAGAGACCGCGGGGTAAACCTGAGCTATCGATACGTTACCCCACATTCCAAAACTTTTTGGATACGCAGAAGCAGGCACGTTTGTCTATATACCCAGAGAATCCAGTACACATTTTCATTCCACAGCTGCTCCCCTGTCCAACATGTCAGACTCACAACACAACCTCGTCGTGCTCATCTCCGGCAACGGCTCAAACCTCCAAGCCCTTATCGACGCGTGCGCATCTGGCAAGCTACCCAACACACGCATATCACATGTCATATCAAAGTACAAAACACTCAGATCTCCCTATCAACACAACAACTAACCAGACATTCTACAGTCGCAAAGCCGCCTACGGCCTCGAACGCGCCGCGCAAGCCTCGATCCCCACAAGCTACCACAACCTCAAGTCCTACAAAGACGCCGCAGCAAAAGCGCAAACCCCCGAACCCGTCGTGCGCTCACAATACGACGCGGACCTCGCATCCCTCATCCTCGCGCTCTCGCCCTCGCCCTCCCTCATCGTCTGCGCCGGCTGGATGCACATTGTGTCCCCCGCGTTCCTCACCCCCATCGCGGCCGCGAACCTCAAGATCATAAATCTGCACCCCGCACTACCTGGCGAGTTCGCGGGCGCGAATGCGATCAAGCGCGCGTGGGAGGCGGGGAATGAGGAGGGGACGCCGCTGAAGCGCACGGGTGTGATGATTCATGAGGTGATTGCGGAGGTGGATGCGGGGGATGCGATTGTCACGCGGGAGGTGGAGTTGAGGAAGGGAGAGAGCTTGGACGAGTTGGAGGGACGGATGCATGCGGTTGAGCATGGGTTGATTGTGGAGGGGACGAGGAGGGTTTTGGAGGGGTTGAGGAAGTGAGATGGGGGGTTGGGAGGGCTGGGTAGGATGGAAGCTGGTAGCTAAGATGTCATTGAGCTGGGTGACTGAGGAGGATGAAGATACCCCGAGGAGAGAGATGAGATGGAGTGGAGTACAAGGTAGTCTGAGCTATGATGGTTGGAGAGAGCCTATACTGAATGTTTGATCTCACATTACTCAATTGCTCTATGTCTACATATGCTTCAACAAGTCACAGGCAGGAAGAGAAGACCCCAAGCATGCCTTTTATACCTGATAGTCTATGCCAAACAGCACGGACAACACCGCACGTTAGCTCACATTCCTGGTAAACTCTACGACCGCGCCGCCGTCGTACTCCGCCGCGCACTACGCGCTTTCGTCCGAACCCACCGCTCTGGGTCCCAGTAGCCCTGCATACATGTAATGCAAGTGAGCATCGGCTAACCCAGTGGCTACACGCCTCTGCAGATCAAAGGATTCATTTACTGCAACTAGTTCGTATAGACAATGCCATTCACATTCGGACACGATCACGAGCTACGCAAACTACCTAAACATCCACCCCTCCCTCCACCGTCACACCCTGTAATCTCCCCGCCTTAAACTCATCCACAATCTCCTCCATCGTGACCCACTCCACCCCCTCGTGTCCATTAATCCACTCAATCAACCGCTCATGCAGTAATATCACCTGCGGCTTCCCACTAACCTGCGGATGAATGCTGATCGGGAACACGAAGCTCCCGTCTTCAGGACACTCGCGATACAGGTACTCGAACTGCTCTTTCCACAGCCTCTCGATGACGGCGGTGTCGACGAAGCCGTGCGTCGACGGCTGCGAGAGGCTGAGTTGGAAGGGCGGCCAGTCGTCTAGGTGCCAGTTTGCGGGGATCTCGACGACGGAGCTGGCGTGCAGGGTGGACATGGGCGTCATCCAGTGGGAGGGGGGTTTGGAGACGTCGGTTTCGGTGTAGGTGGTTTGGGCGGGGTTGGGGACGTAGTAGGGTTGGGAGTCGTGGTGCATGAAGGAGTGGTCGTATTCCTGATATGATTCGTAAGAATATGTACCTGAATGCGGGTGACGGAGATAGTGAGAGGAGGATACGTACGATACCGAACTCTTCAAGTAGCTTGACGGTCGATCGACTCGTCGTCCACGCTGGAGCTGTCCAGCCTCGAGGCTTCTTGCCCACGATGCTGGTGAGGACTTCGATGCTCTTCTTCAGGACCTCCCTCTCCTGCTCTTCGCTCAGAGTCGACACAAACTCGTGCGTGTAGCCATGTAGACCAATCTCGTGGCCCTTGTCGATGATCTTGCGGATCTGTTTGGGAAACGACTCGGCTGAGTGAGCGGGCGTGAACCATGTCGCTTTGATGTTGTATTTGTCCCAGAGCTTGAGGAGGCGATCAATGCCAACAGTCGCACCAAATATACCCCTCGAGATATTCGTAGGGTCTGCTGGTGCGCCAGTCTTTGTATTCAACCTGGTTGTATGTTAGCAAAGTGTACCTCCTCGACAAATTGCAACTCACCATCCTGCCGAAGCATCAACATCAATTCCATACGAACACAGCGCTCTCTTCGACATGACTTATAACTCTTGATTGTGTTTACAATGACGTCGTGAGGTAGTAGCTTCTGTACATATTCCCCTCAAGCCACGGGCGCAAGCTCCATCTTAACAATCCCCCGACATGTCAAGCTCCCTTTACCCTGCATAGCCATCATCTGCATGACGCCACGCTATCCAGTACCGTAGTGCGACAGGCCGCGCACGGTGACACCCCGCGCACGCGCAACAACATCGCCAACTATTCAAACATGAGGT